>JAVQJF010129749.1:0-14689 GCA_036023855.1 Gadopsis marmoratus
CACACACACACACACACACACACACACACACACACACACACACACACACACACACACACACACACACACACACACGTTAGCCACCAACACACAGGAGAAGAAATAATGGAGGGAAAAGGAAACCAACAAGTTTGGAGGAGGTATAGTGAGATGATGAACAATATACTGGCGTTGTAACAAGTGTTCAGAGAGCGAGCGTGAAGGCGTACTTGTCTCCCACAATGCCCAGATTGATGGTGGGGTAGCCGTGCTCCTGGATAGTGGCCAGCAGGGTGGAGCGATTGCTGTCCCTAATCTTCCCAGGATGGAGGTCGTCTTCTGGGTTCAGCAGCTGCCACGACACATGTGGAGGAATTAAACATTAGAAACATTCAATTAAGTGGGCGTAAGTAAAAAAAACCCGACGTGGCTTAAACATTATTCATAAAACATTCTTATCATCTCTTTGGGTGGCAGCAAGCATGTGGCTAAAGAAATAATCTTTCAGCTAGAAGAGAAGGGGTTAAAAGCTTTGTTGGCAAACATCCTTTGTTTACTACCACATTATTACTATATTTAGACTGCCGATAGTGATTGCCAGAAATTACTCGGTTTAAAAATATTCTACAATGTTTCGACTGACTAGACACTGTCTGAAGTTTCAAATTAACATCACCCATTTTTTGTTGCTTCTGTGTTTATAAATAGCGCTAATTTGATTCATTTATTGACAGAAAATTAATCGGCATAAATTGATTAACTGTTTCAATTATTTATCAAGCAAAAATGCCATTAATTCTCTGGTTCTATAGCTTTCTATAGTACTTGGTTCTTAATTCTGTTTTACAGTATATCATTGTCAACTCAATATCTTTGGATTTTGAACTGTTGGTAAGGCAAAACAAGCAATTTGAAGATGTCAACTTGGCCTCTGGGAACCTGTGATGGACATTTTTTGATATTTTCTGTCATAGACTTAATGACCAAGCGACTATTCTAAAGAACAATCAACAGATTATACGTAGACAATGAAAACAGTTGCAGCCATACTTTCAGACAAAACTAAGAACAGCTTGCTAAATCAATTACTTGCAGGTCTCGTCAATACGTGAGTAACTGCAGTATGGTGTAATGTGTATTAGTAATATTTTGGAATTAATAGCACTACAAATCTGCACTTTGATTGAGACCTTCTTTGATGAGGAGACCTTATTGTGAGAATATACCCAAAATCTAGATGATCAATTTAACATTGCTAAATGCACACAATGTGTACAATTGAGAAGAGAAAGGAACCGTATCTAAGAGGAGAGGAGAGCAGGTGAGGACAACATATCACGTGATAGGTTTGGAATGTGGCCATGGAGCAGTTGACTCACGGCTGATTTATACAATTTGGACATATCTGCACAGCGCTTAGAACAAGGTGTTATGGGTATCTACAGTCTGCTGAGGATCTCCATGAAGGTTACACACCCCATGCAATCCAAACTGCACATGAGTCACACAGAAAATGCACAAATACGATCCCAGTGTTGAAAAGAAGCCACCTGCTCACAGATAAACACATGCTTCACATCTGAAAGCACACAGGAAGCGGCTGGCTGCACATTCAGCTCTGAATGTTGTCGCGGCGTCCGCAGCAAAAGCAAAACAACGTTGATTGTGCATAAACATGAACGAGGTGCGCTGTCAGAAAAAGACGGCACACATTGTTGTTACCTTCTACAGCTGAGGCCAAGCCTTTTTTTTTTGGGCAAATGCAGGTACAACCGTGCTCTCCGTGCTTATCTGACAGTGTGGGGTATGATCGCCCAACTGAAAATAACGCTTCTTGGTGAAAACATGCAAGCTTTTCTTAACTCCTCACCTCATTTCCTGTGGACATGACGGCCACCACAGGGAATTTCTGGACCTCCACCTCTGTGACTCCCACAGTGGCCAGGAGACCAATCTCAGACGGGCCCATGTGGGTGCCCTTTGCGAGCACACACTCACCGCGCTTAATGTCATGGCCGATAGGCCTATGGTAGGACAGCAGGGATGATGGTTCGGAGAGAAAGGGAAGAATTAAAATGTGTGTATCCCCTGCTGTATACTGTGTAGTTTAAGGTGCAAGGTTAACATAGTAACCTAACAAAGATCCCAAAAGGTACCACAAATAAACATTCTGTTAGAGATATTCAGTGTATTTTAAGTATTTCTTTTCCTATCTAACCTGTAATGTATAGGTAAATAAAATGTCACATGATCATAATCATATGATTAATATGAAATCAAGGAGTCAGTAGAATAATCAAAAATCAGCTGAGCTTTCAGTAATGAGTTTGATGTTGCTCACTATGAGACGTGGGCTAACAAACAAACAGGTGGCTGGGTGACTGACAATGTCTATCAAATCTAACGTATTTGAGGAATAAAAGGGTGATTCATTAAAGACACTGACCTGATGTCCTGCCCTGGACGAGCCTGAACTAGGATTCGTACCTCCAGCTCCTCTGTGCCCTGAAAGACAAACCAGCTGTTGTCAGATCCATCAAAGTGAACTTCGCAGGGTAAATTCTGGTTGAGCCGAGTTGATCACAACGCTGATTCTGACACCTTCCTGCCTGTTCATTGGGTAAAAGACCAGAAGTCAGACTTACGTCTTCAGACTCGCGGAGCAGCTCGGTGTCTTCCACCTGGACTACGGCGTCGGCCCCACATGGGATAGGGGCACCCGTCGTCACCCTCATCACCTGGCCAGGCATCACTGTGTGGGTGGGCTGCACAGAGACACGGACAGGACAAAATGTATAACTACAATTAGAATTAAATGGCAAAGAAGGATAAACTGTGACACAATGAAAACATTTTGAATGGGGCCTAAAGTTAAACAGAGTGAAGTGATATGATACATTGCCCCAAACGTTTCCCCAAAAAGTGAAGGACATGAATGCATGTATAGAGTACATGTTTGCATATGTGCTGATTTTGTTCACGATGAGAGGTCGGGGTAGTCAATAACTGTCTGTAGCCAGCTCTTGTCTCAGAGGTCTAATCTGTTTTATAGTTTGGCAGCACTTTGACTTTCTAAGCCTGCTGTGGGGCGAAGGGCTTTTCATCACCTGCAAAGGGAACACGCTGGTGTGCAATTACAGCTGGTCAAGGTGTGATGTGAAGGAAAATAGTGAAGCGCTTTATTTTCATATACAGGTCGTGTGGGTGTGTGCGAGGGTCTGGTTTTTGGGCTTTTTCTTTGTGAGCCAGAGAAAGCATGCGTGTCTAAGTGTCAACGTGGGCGCGGACCTGCTCTCCAGCTTGGGACTCTCCAATGATGAAGCGGTCGCCCGGGCCATCAGCCGCTAAAATAAAAGAAAGATTTAATAGCGTTATACACGAGTGCGGTCGAAAACGTGTGTGTGTGGGAGTGTGCCATTTAGTTGAGTCATTTTATTTCAGTGGGCTACAGGATGAACAAACAGGAAGGAGAGAGAGAGAGAGAGAGAGAGAGAGAGAGGGAGACAGGCCTCACAGATTAAATCATTAATGATACAGCTGATCACACTGTAATGCTGAACCATGCAGGCCACAAGCACTTTATTTTAAAAACCATGCCCTCCACCCTGAGGTGTACAGAGACCAACTGTTTCAGTATTGCTTCAGCCAAAATAGACGACTTGAGCCTCACTGTCCTAAACACACTCAGGACCACGAATGAAGACACTCTCAGACTTCAAAAATACCCTTTGACATTGCAAAATGCCATTGGTGAGTGAAACACTTTGTGACTTTAATTTCATGGTTTAACATGTAATCGCCTCTATTTTCACTCTGACACCCAACTGAACAACATCAAACATCTGTTGCTGAGTTAAAAACAAGACACCCCCTTTTCCAGTTTTTCATGCTCTCCTTCCCTGCATGTTCCCCGACCTCTTAGGAAGTGTCTGCTCTGTAACTATACAGGTCTTGGCATTAACGCCTACTGCGCAATTGATTTCTTAGCTCCTACCTCAGCAAACTGCACCATGCGCAGAGCACAGAAAGAAGGCAGTGTTTACTCCTGACACCGCTTCATTTCAGGTGCTGCTGTCAGAAGAGGGAACTTCCATCAGGCCTCAGCACTTCCCGGAATCCATTTAGCAGCCTAACAAAGACTAATTCATTCAGCTATTGGGTTTCTTTTCTAACCTCCAGTGACAGCAAAAGGAGGATAATGCAGGTTGGTAAAAGAGCAGAAATACGCACTGTGCTCTGCAGAAAGCAACAGGTTATTGGCTACTTCCACACCCACAGTCTAGGCACCAAAATCTCTAAACCAATTTTTCCCGAATCTCACCTAGAAGACTGAATGAAACCCATCTCTCTGAACAAAGGCAAACCCTGTATCTCTTGCCACTCATTCTCCACCTGGCAGTTATGGAGGACACCCCCCCCCCCCATGTCCCACAATGCAGAGCCTCAATGTCCCTTCAGTTCCCCCCTGGCAGAAGAAGCCCATACATAGCTCCTGATGCAGCTCTCCACTGCCCCAGTGTCCCCTGTTCATCTCTAACTAGGACAATCACTTCTGTACGAGACGTTTGCAACTTTCTCTTAAGAAAACAAAACAGTGACTCTGGATAGACACTCTCATGGACACTGTAGGTGCCAGGCTGCAGAGTTTCCAATGAACACAAAAACACAATACAAAGACCTAAAAAAAAAAAGCCCAGTGTTGGATTAAAAATGTAGGGAACAATCATTGTACCATATGAGCAGAGCGACCTACAATGTACATTGAAACAGTTCCAATTTCTTTTACACGTGCATGTTTTTGAGGCCTGGATATTAGCTTGAATATTTAAACTGTTGTTTCACGGCTTTTAACATCAACACATTTGGTATCTACATTGTTTCAGCAAAACTGAGTCTAATGCCAAGCAAATAATTCAACTGAAGTTAGACGGACAGGACAGGAGCACATTTCAAATCCCCTGCCATAATGTACAGTACTGACCTCTCACAGCATATCCATCCTTGACAGAAGCAGGGAAGGGTGGTAGGTTGTCTTTGGCATAAACGTCCTGAGCCAGGACTCGACCCATCCCATCTGTGGGAGAAGAGGAAGAACATGGGTATGAGGAGAAGCTGGGCGAAGGGTGGCGGAGGGAGAGAGCGACAGCTGGAGAGAGAAAGAGAGACAGAGGTAGGGAGCGTGAGGGAGACGGTGCATCTTATTCAGACAAAGATACAGAGGGGCATATGTGCACGTGTGTGTGTTTTAAAAGGGAGACATAGTGTCAAACACAGAGCTGACATGGAGCAATACTGAACGTAAACATGACTTTAAACACGATTAAAAGGTTAAACGCCACATCAGGATCTCTGTGCATGACACACCACCTGACCAGCACACACACACACACACACACCCCTTAACTATTTCAGCTTTACATACATCATGTGGAGGCATGCAAGTGTCCCTATCCAAATGTCTTAACCCCTTCTGGCATGCCAGACAACTTAAAAACACTCAGGAAACATTCATGTATATAGAACAGAGCCTCTGCACAGAGGCTATAGCTCAGAGAGAGTGAGGGAAGCAAAGAACGACAGGAAAAAGACAGAGGGAGAGTGGGTGGAGGAGAAAAACAGTGGCACAAAAATACCTTAAGCTGCTGTGCGGCTAAATATAGCATTTGTCAGAGCCTTTATGCTATGATGATGTGGGTGTTAATATGAAGATGTGAGCTTTGATATCAATGAGTTGAAGGGAGAAAGAAAATATGCATGAACACATACAGACGGCCACACACGTGCATACACGCATCATCAGCGTACTAGATGAAAGTATAATGAGCTGCATCTCAATGGCAGAATCGTTGTACGCGTCCTATCCTTACATCTTTTTGTTTTTTCTTTAAGTAAGCAGCATTTCATCCGAGATATTCTGGTGTGTTTTCACAACCGCTACAGAATCCGAGCTGCTATTTAAACACCTTGTGTGTTGAAGCTGAGCTGTGAATAAAAATAAAACAGAGGTCACGTCTTGTTGCCGAAGCATTTGATGCTTTGCAAAACATCACTTACAGCAGGTCCAGGTTTTCATGTGCTTAGATACTAATTGTCATTAAAGCGAAAGGCATCGTGAATCTGCTACAAGAAACAAGGTGAGATTTTAGAAGACAGAAAGTTTTGTGGTACCTGAGTATTATCTTTGAGTACCTGTGTACGCATCCTCGCATAAAGATAGATGGGAATTAAGGAACATTTTGGGAAATGTGCTTATTCACTTTTAGATGAGAAAATTGAGAGTGAGAGTTAATCTAACTCGCAGCAAGAAAACCAAAAAATGCATTTCCCAAAATATCAAACTATTCCTTGAGATGGAGCACAGATTTGAGATATTTAGCATTGGCACTGGAAATAAACGTACAATAAAAGTTACTCTGAAATACAAGTAAGGAAAGAATGACATTCAGCGACCCTTATGTGCCCACACTCGTGGTATGCAAAAATACAGCATACACACCCACCAACACACTACGCTTCACAAACACAAAACACAAGCAGACCCCTCTGCTCCAGCTGTTGTCTCTCTAAATATTTCATCTCTCGTATCCCATCTTCCTCTCCTCCTTATCCCACTGTCCTCCTCCCAGCTGTGCTCCTGCAAATCCTGCAATTCCCTCCCCGGTCCAAGAACATGAAACGCCACTTGTCACCTGGGAAACGAGAGAGTGTTCCTTCAGTTCTTCAGCTGCTACATGCTCCACTATGTTCACCAGCTAGTTGCTAACTTTGTCTGTCTGCTGCTTGGTGCTGGGCAGGTAATGTACAGTAGGTTGTTAGAGCCATTTCACTGAAAACAGCTGTCTGCTTCTACGCTGATGAGAGCGGTGATAGCGAACCAAAACAGTAAAACGTTTCCATAAAACCAAAAGAATGAGCTGAAAGACGCTGAAACGCTCCTTAGAGCTGAGGGAAACTGCAGTCAGGTGGTAATTCTTTGTGAGTTTGTCACTAAGTGCGCCACCCTGTCAAATACAATCAAGTCATTTAATCCTTATAAAATTTATATTTGTATACATCATATAAATATTGATAATAGCAGCTTTAAAGTGAAACATTCTTATAGAAATATATCATTAATGTGTAGTCAATGATAAATACCAAGAGTTAGTTACACATGACATGCAGGGGCACTGTAAAAAAAGGTCCAGTATTGGATTGAAAAGTATCATCCTTATATATAATTTCTGTTTATGTAAATCTCCTGCAAATACAGTTCAGGTCAGCTGCCACTACATTATTATCTGCAACAATGTCTCAAGGGAACACCGCAGTGATTCTATTGTTCAGGTGTAAAGCTCCAGTCACACGATGGGTGGGTGGAGGGTTGAAGGAGAATCCACAGAAATTACAAGCAGAACACACACTCTGTTCGACAAATGCTTCTCAGCATAAACACACACACACACACACACAGACACAGACACACACACAGAGTGAAGAGACATGAAAAAAAGACACGTGTTGGATCCAAAATAGATGTTTCTAGTAAATGTAAACCAGACATGGATCATTAGGAAAGGTGTGTTTGTTGTGTACGTGTCAAGTACATTTGTGTGTGTGTGTGTGTGGGCACATTTGATTGTCTGTGTGACTGACACCGTGGTATGCAGACAGAGACGGCTGATTCAGTGAGGTGTCCAGTTGTGTTTAAATGCTGTCATGTGAACTTAGCGAGCACATGTTGCTAAATCGAAGTGAAAGGTGCGACATCTCAACATCCCAGCATGCTCAGGGGCTGATGTCAGCAGACATAACGGGAAGTTAAGCTGGACATGTCAAGGGGTCCAGACGGGCACATTTAGGACATTTAAGTGGGTGCAAAGAAGATTTGCTGCACATCTCTCTTTACTGGGCAGCATGATCATTTTAAGGGAACTAAACACGTCTTCCTTACCTCTGTAGTTGATGATCTCAGTGCCCAGGACGGCGGTCATCTCCAGCACAGTGATGAAGGCCTTGTCCATGGAGGTGAGGGGGAAGGGGGACATGCGGTGCCTCCGGGCCACCTTGGTGATGTCCACTGCACTGTGACCTGCGAAGACATGTGACATTACGTGCACATCATGACATGGTTGTCACAAGATCAAACCATGTAACAAAACAGGAACAGTATGACTTTAGACCTGTGCTCTGTTCGAAAGAACTCACATTATCCCTTCCCTAATTTCTAGATATACATAATCTGACCTGTATTGGATTTTTAAGGTTGATGGTTAATAAATTCTGATAACAATATATTGGCTGACACACAACATAAAATACGGATATCGTACTTATCGGCCGACATATGCGACAAAATCTGCAAAACGTTAATATCGTAAATATAATGCACTAGGTAGAGAAAAGGGAGTGATTTCAGACATTAGCTCTAGACCCAAGCTTTAAAACTGAAGCCTAGCCCAACCTCAATCAGAAAAACCTTTAGCATTTTTATTCTTTATTGGACAGTTTGAAAGTCGAGAGGAAGATAAAGGGGGAGGGAGAGAAGAGAGAGGTCTGCTGGGACCCAATCCCGAGACAGTGGAGGCATCTAAGTGGCTCCAGAGGCAGGGAACTGAACCACTCAACTATCTCCGGAGGCAAAAACTGTATTTTAAGATTTTTCTTTTGGCCCAAGAGCCACAGAAAAAAAAATATAATAATCTACTGAGAAATTCAATTTGATCTGAGCGCCCTGGGTTTGCAGCTGTAAAGGTCAAATCTCATAACTCAGGACAAGCAAAACATACAATTATATAAATAAACACATGTACGCTAATGTGTTTCCACAGCACTGTCACCAAGATAACTGGATTAGCATGATTTTTTCCCCCCGCGCATGCACGTATATATGTGCAATAACACAAGGAGGGATTGGCAATTGATAGTCCTGTTTGTTTGCAGAAGCTGTGGAACCCAGCTGGATGATAGAAGTGCTCGATAGCAGTGGTGCTGTTCTAATAATACCTCTCTAATAATTCCAAAGGTAAAAGGGACCAAAGCAAGGTGTAACTAATATGTAATCTGGGCTCTCTCGCTCTCCTTCACTCTTTATGTCTCTCTGACTTGCCCTCCCCCTCTGCCTCACAGCGAAGAATAGGCGCTGTGCTTTGATTTCCTTTGACCCAATTTCTCGCCATTAAACATACACTTCCGCAGCATATTCTGATGCTTAACCTCTGGCAAAACATCACACACACACACACAGACGTGCAAACGTAACACAGCAGCCACACACAGCCAAACGCACAAACCATGCTCGCATTGCCACATGGCATGCACATTTTAAATCTTACGTATGCACGCTTGAGAGCGCACTTGGTGACATACAGATACAACGCGAGGAAGAAAGAGAGAGAGTGCTCTTGAGTTGGAAAACTTAGTACTCACTTGATCTTAGGATATTTTCTTTGCTGCTGCATCGTGACTGCACCTAAAGACGGAGAGAGCGATTGGGGAGAGAAAGGCAGCAAGGGCAAGAAGAAAGAGAGAGAGACAGAGAGAGAGAGAGAGAGAGAGAGAGAGAGAGAGAGCAGAGGTAGTGGTAATTTGAGATAAACCTTGATGCTCTTTTAACATGCTTGAGATGAGTAGCTGTTTGTACAAAACAGTCAGAAGCACTGTGCACTTTGTCCTGCTGTTGGGAGATGGCTGCATCTCCTGCATTACCGTTACCATCGCTGACCGTATCACAGGTGATACTGACACTGATAAATGCACTGACATGTCACATCACTATTAAAGCACTAAAAGGAATAAATACATATATGGACAAAGGCAACAACATACAGAGTGACAATACTGTATCACAAGGTCATAACAGATGTATTAACTGTGCTACGGTGTGACATCAAATGTAGTGGAAATGTAGTGTCGAGTATTGAGAGTGGCTGTTCAGATGTGGTGCAGGACGGTCAGATTTCTCTGGAAACCGCTGATGCTGCAATAGCGCTTAACTACTTGAAATCTATGGCAAGGTGGGGAGGAGAGCGGAGTGGATTAAATCTGGGCTGAGCTTCCCAAAAACCATCCCGAGAGTACAGCCAACTGTTGTTTAAATTAACTGAAACAGAAGAGGAAAAGGAACCCACGGTGGCCTCTTTCTCATGTCAGCACTTCTCGAAATAAAAATTTGCCATATTTGCCATAAGCCTCGTTTCCTTCTGTCAAAAAGGGGACAGTGGTATTCGCCATCAATAGTCCATGATCTATTCCATACAACATACTAATTAGTATACTGTTCCTACAATTGCAAGAAATTAATGTAGTTTACTGATGAACTGATCAATCAGATAGGTGATTTTGGAATAGTTTTTCCAAATATTAAACTTTTCCCCCCAGACAAAACCACCCCAACTCAAGGTCCACATACTAGCGTTTTCCTGAGCTTTCAATCATCCTTCTACAGCCATCATCAGAGGATGGAGTTTGTCATGGAGAGGGATCTATTGATATGCACACAGCTGATACGATTCCATCTGTAGCACTTTCTTAAAGGGAGCCAAGTAAAAAAGCTACTACATGGACAGTGAGTTGGAACTGTTTTGTCAAGCTACTATATATCCACAGTCAAGAATGAGCTTAAGGGTTTTGTGTTTCGAGTCGTTCTGAGATCTCTTTCACCACCACCCACAATTTTTACATTTTTTTTATTTCTCCTTTGTGCGACAATATACTTAATTAACATTACACTCTAAAATCAAGCCGGAATACCGACACCCTCCTGTTGCAATATTGTGAAGCAGATCTGGTCAGACTTTACAGCAACAGCTTTCCGATGGAATCAAATCAATTCGGGCATCATTTTATGATTAGTGGCGAATCAAAGCGAGAACAAAAAGAGGCCACTCAATAGGTGGCGACTGCCAAAGTAGAAGTGGTACATGGACACACCAGTGGTCCCCCGTTTCATCTCACCGCTGCTGTTAGAAGCTGCCAACCTCCTGGTGACCGTGCTGTTTGTTAAAGGTATTTATAGAGAACTAACATAGCACTGATGTGACACTTTTAAAACCCCTTATAAAGTACTGCATAAGCATGGTCTTGGGAAGCTCAGCCTCTGGGAGTGACTAAATAAGGGAAGGAGAATTACAAGTTGCAATTTATCAGGCTACATATAAATTGGCACAGAATAATAGTACAAGTATTCCTTCATACAACTACACCAGTATAGCTCTGGGTGCGGTGAAAGTATGTAAATCTAGCCAAAATCAGTTATGATGCCAAAATGTAACAGTCTGTAGGCATTGAGGGCAGTTATCTAAACTTAAGTCTGTCTTTTGGAAAATTGAAAGTTGGACTTGGAGTTGATCTTGGGGAATCTTTAGCCCTCCCACTTGTCTTCCTGCGTGCTTGCTCGCCTGACTGTCTGTCTATGTTTATTCAGATGTGTTGACTGACATACTGTGACTATTGCCTGGTTGTCTGTCAGCCATGATCTGTTTGCCCTATCAGGCCTTTCACTCTCTCTGGGGTCTGACAGTCCCTCCGCTCCTTTGTTGCAGCTGCTGCATCTTAATAACTTCTGCGACTTGGCGTTATCACAAAATGAACCTAAACACCCATAGCGAAGGTGAAGGTCTCTCTACCCACCCACCCCTTTCTACCCTCCTCCCCTCCTTCGTCCGCCATCATAACTGGGCTAATACCGTACCACCACTGGGCACCAAACAGCCAAGGTGAGAGGGTGGGAGATGGGAGGTGGGAGGTGGGGCAAGGTGGGTGGGATGGTGAAGGAGGAGGGATGGAGAGACAGAGAGATAGAAAAAAAAGACAGGTAGGTCAGACAGAGAGAGACAGAGGGTGGAAGGATGAGGATCAGCCTGATGTGGGTCCCACAGCCCAGAAAGAAAAGAAACAAACAAAAACAGGAAGCACGGACTAGACAGACTCCACTAAACTACAGAGCCGAGACACAGCGAAAGGAGGGAAAACAGGAAGAAAGGAACAAAAACAACAAAAGACCACTAGAGCGGCCTGATGGCATCTACTTAACAGACATACCAGCACACCAGACAGAGCTACTGAAAGCGGAGCATGTTAACCGGAAAGACAGGAACAGAGATAGACAGACAGATGGGGGAGGACAAAAGAGAGACAGACAGAGAAAGTGAACGACAAGAGACAGGAAAAAGTGTGCGTGGGAGACGGAGAGAGGAAGACTCCTAACAGACCGGACAGAGAAATAGTGAGACAGCGTGACGAGAGTGAAGGACAAGACAGGTTGAGAGACGAGAGAGAGACCGGTGGCAACAGACAGGTAGAGAGACACACAGAGAAAGAGCGCGAGCGAGAGCCAGAGAGACAGCGAGGCAAGCGAGGAGGGAGAGGGGGACACAGAGTGGGGCGTGTGTTTTACGCAGGGGAGGGGAAGGTGGGGGGGGGATAGTTACTCGAGAGCTGAAGGTCCTCCTGCGATCATCTTTAAGCCCCTCCAACCTACACTGGAGCTAGTGGAGATAAAGCATCGAATCACAGGCATCAGTGCATCTGTCCCGGCAACCACAACACTACAGACAGACAGACAGACAGACAGACAGACAGACAGACGGACGGACGGACAGACGGACGAAGGGACAGACAGACAGACAGGCATCCACTACGACAAGCAACCCTAGCAAGAGAAGGGAGAGGAGCAGCAAGGATGTAACTGAGATAGACAGAGCGAGACAGGAAGATAGAAACAAAGTGTAGTGGGCTTTCAGGTGGCGTAATACATCCTGTGGCAGCCATACTGGAGGCTCTAGGGGGCAACACTGAACACGAACGGCTGATGAAAGTTTGAGTAGTGCAACAAATAATTCGGCTGCAGATGTTAATTTCTGTGCCGTTCTTGACGTAATAGTTCGGCGAACGGCAAGTGTCATTTTGGATCTGGTTCTGGGTTCGGCTCTGGTTAGCTATCTTGGTCACTCTCCTTTATAATATATAATCTGAATATATATATATTTATATTATATGCATTTTTCAAACTGTTGTTTTTGTCACGACACAGAAAACAAATATTACGCAGCGAAAAGGCGATGTCATTCGTTTTGGAACAAGGCCGATTCTTCTGAGCCTTCGCACGCCGAATAAAGGCATCAGCCACGCACGTTGTGCAGAACAGACGTCACATGACAACCTGTTGATTGTATTATATGACAAAGGACACAAAATAATTAAGACAGTGGACATCATGTGGTGCAGCACCGCCGGATGCAGGATAGTGAGTAGATTAGATTTGGATGTAGTTGAGTAAATATTTATGTAGGAAATTATGGACTTCTGTCACAGATAGGGTAGATAAATCATATCGAGAGGCAAACAAGCCATTGTAGGTTTGTTTTAGATTTGTTGAGGAATAAACAGCCTAATTGGTTTGCTCCAAATATGACATTATTTCGATTAAGTTATTTACATGGGTGCTGATGGAATTATGCCATCTATATTTCCATTTAACATGATATTGTGCACAGCCCAACTGACCGACGATGCCTCCTCCAACTTTACATTACGACACTATTAGCTGCATAATTAGTAAGGTGGACTGACCAACTACATATTACAGTCCAGGTAAATAAAATCTTTAACTTTTTGATATGAGAACCAACACATTTATTATAAGCAATGCAGCATCTAGTACTTGTATAATAACAGCAACATTGTTTGCTTTAATACAAATTGTGAGCTGGCTAACAATACAAAAAGGAAGCTGTTTGTTGAGGGTACAAGACCCAGAAAGATGAGAACTAAAGACAGGACAGTTTACTCTATAACACCAAATATACCATTTGTGTCTCCTCACAACATTACTGAAATTGGCCTAAATTAAATCACACGTGCAGCAGGTATATGTGTATGAATACGGTGTTGATTTTCAAACCCGCCATCCGTTCCTTAAGCTTACTTGTTATTTCTGACATTTTTTTTTGTATACGGCCTATTTTCCAGTGGACCTCCATGGCGGCGCCAGCTGTGGTTGCTAGGAGATATGTGCCACAACTGCACAGCCCTCGTATAGAGAGAGGGAGAGGTATGATGAAGAAAAAAATAAAAAAAGACAGAAAAAAGACAAAGGTGGGGATTAAGGGAGCTAAATACAGCTACAGCAAGACACAGATCAAACTTGCAGACATTGAAAAGCACATATGAAAACCAACGGTCAACAGCTATAGGACATTTTCATACAAGGTGTGCCTTGCTCTAAAAGAACTGTGAAAGACATCTAAAATAAAAATAAAGATGACACGATAAACGCAGAACAATTACATCAGAATCTCACTACCTCGCTAGTCTCGTTAAACACGCAGACAAAACCACGAGAATCACAAGTTTTCTGCTTCCTAATCCATTTTCACATACGCCTTGATAGTAATGCATCAATAGTCTGTCCTGCAGCTGGAGTTAAGGCAACAAATACACAGTGACCGAAACAGCTAAAAACCCTGATGCAGCGTGGAGTGATGACACTAAGACTGACACAGGTGGAAAACAAGACCTCAGTATGGCAAAAAAATTGCTAAGTAGTAAAGATCATACCATCAGAGAGCCATGGGGGGGGAGGGGGAGGGGGAGGGGCACTTTGCATATGGAGACGAACACAGTGGAAAAGCTAAACGGGTGAGTTCAACTTCTGAAGTGAGGAGAATATGTTGAATGAGTGCAGAAGCAGAATGAGGTGTTGGCCATACATGGGGGGAGAGAGTGGGGG
>JAVQJF010129752.1:0-31933 GCA_036023855.1 Gadopsis marmoratus
GGGGAAAAAAGAAATGGAAGCAGCTGGTGGGAGTTGATGAGGGAGACAGCGATGAACACAGCCCAAGGCAATGTCACTTTTCTTTCCAGCATAATTCCATAATGGAATGATCTTTCTCCTCGTGTTTGAAGGACAGAAGATAGAGCCAAGTAGTTGTTGAGGAGGGAGGGACACCTGGTCGAATGTCTGCCGTCAGAACAACTGTTTCTAGCTGTTTTGGCGGCACATATCCAACGTGGTTTTTCAAACAGTAGGATCGTACGCTATTTACACCCTACAAAAGAAACAACCTCCAACTTTTGATTTATTCATTGCGTTGGAATAAATCTGGCCTTCAGCAGGCATTGTAAGGATGCACGGGGTTTCATATCATTGACTGGACAGTGAAACACGTTGTGACGTGGCACAGCATTACACCCGCACGGTCGGGAGTCCGGCCAGTCAAAAGTTACATCACGGGCTAAGTGTGATAATAGTTTGCTTGGCCGGTCTATGCATAACCTGTATAGTCCTATAAACAGTGCTCTTTAATAGCGTTTAGATATTTGGTAAAGGTTTTGACTCTACTGAGAAAGTGTCCATGTAGTATCTTATTCTCTACCAAAGCAAAACAGTCAGCTGATACACCAGAAGTCTCATCGAGGCAGTGGTATGTATGTAGCCAGGGACTGTCGATTGCAGTGAGCATGCATATGGATAATGACTGTGTTACAAGAAGCATCATATTTGCAGCTGCTGCTGTTGTCCTAAGTCGCATGACACAGAAAGGCATCTCTCAGGGACTTACTGAGTCGCAGCAAGGGAGCATGAATGAGTCTCTCGCCCCTCATTGGCCAGTCGGGCAGTTATTTGCTTATATGATGTGAGGAGCTTTTAAGGTAGCATGCAAGTGACTTATATTGCCACGTACAAGGTTGCCACTAAGCTGCCACATTTAAGGCGTTTGCATGGTTTGCCACGTAAGACATAATTTGAGGATGCCAGAAAGCAGCTTTATAATCTCGGGGCAAGAATCTGAAAGTTAATTTGTAGTTTTTAGTCTGCTACTTCAAATGGGTCAAATAGTAGCTTCACATGATAAGTTAGATGTTTGCAACCACAATTATTGGGTCTCTCCTGTTGTAAATGTGGCACGATGGCAATCCCAAGTCTACCATATTGCAGTTAAGATTCATAACAGCAGTAGAATTTAGCCTATTTGATCAAGATTCACAGGTAGTCAGTGTCGGCCTATTGACACAACCCTACCGTGTTTACCTCTCCCTTAGTAGCGCTGCCTATTAGTTGGCCCAACCTCACATGCACTCTAGCTTTTCACTTTATACGTCAGCATGACAGAACAATGACACGCACACACTCCGCTAATGCAGAAACGCTCTCGCTGTACAGTCACAGGACTGAAAGTTTGTGTGTGCTTTGTGAAGCCGCATGGTCATACATTTGATCATGTGACACATTTCTCATTTCAAGAATCACACACACACACACACACACACACACACACACACTGGTTTTCCTTTGGTATTTTTTCTTGCTCTAGCTACCAAAGCAACGTTTATTTATTTTTTCCTTTTTGAAAGGCCTCGGTCATTTGAATAACACCAAGTGACAGTCTACTCAGAAAATAAAGGAACACTGACAATGTACGTTTGTTTGTAAGGCAAACAAGCATGATCTAAGTAGTACCTCGGATCATACGTGTCATATAGTACATCGCATTATATTATTTGTTTTAAATCGGAAGGGTGCACCTCTTCAGCACGTGAGGTTACCGCAACATAACGAAGCCAAGGTTTTAAAGCCGGTCCTCCCACTACACTTGGCGTGACCTGCTACTGTATCTTGATTTCAGATAACAAACAGGCCAAACTTGCACTTGTATTGCAGTGGAGGAAAACCAACACCACTGGCTAAGCCACCAGGCCAGCCTAGCTCGGTGAAATAGGAGCACAAGTATGCCAGCTTCATCTGTTGTTTGAGTGAACAATACGTTTGGCTCCCTATAAGGTCGTCGGTTGGAGGTGTAAGTTTGGAGAGAGGCGTTTCCAATAAGCTACGGCCTCTGCGAAGTTAACATTGTTTGATTGATTTGTTTTCCCCTCATGTGCAGTGACTCATATGTTTCTTGGCTAAGGTATAACCTTCCCACGCAGTTTTAAAGGTCTCTGAATTTTAGCTGAGTTTAATAATGTTTCCACCTGTTTTTTTTTGAAGGATGGCCGAGTGCTTAGTCACCATCCTCTAACTCGTGCCCAGTGTCCGCATGCTAAGGGTCCTTAAGCCAAATGCTGAATCCCCACCTCAGTGAGGCTACTGTTGTGTAGCTGACCCCTGTCCCTTCACAGGGGAGCACGTACAAAGCAGCGGTTTGCATTTTTTTCCCATCACATTTTTATGTTCTGCGAGCCATTTGACAGTGGACTCGTCTTATCTCACTGTGTGCTTACGTGATTATTTACTTGTCTCGCTGCTGTCTCTGTCTCCGGTCAGATCGAGCAGGCAGCATCAGCACCTTGGACTCTCTGGATTTTGCCCGTTACTCGGATGACGGCAACCGCGAGACGGACGAGCGGGTGGCAGGTAAGATGAACTGCACCATCGGGGCTGAAAGCGAGAGACCCGGCCTTACTTCGGGGAAATTAAAGACGGACAACAATCGGGAGAATAGGCAATGACAGAAGGAGAGAAAGTGGAATCCAGGCCGACACAAAATTAAAAGATGTGTTTCTTCTGATGCTGTCACAGTGACACTGCTGCGTAAGATGGCAAAATAATGAGCATATTTTTTGATGCCAGATTCCACACTAAAAAAACTAGTCATTGTGTTTTTACACTATCATACTGTTTTGTTTTTTTTCTACATAATTGACGCCTCCTGGCGTCAACTGTCACACTGTTGAGTCAGCCTGTGGTATTTTTGGTACAGGACCTGTCTCAGCTTTTTTTTTTTTGATCACTCCCCCCTCCCCCCGTGGCTCTGTCGTGACACACCATTAGGCAGATTTACACGAATGCATTAACAGTTGAATCTGGCGTTGACGGCTCCCCATCACAGACCGCTGGTTTTAAGAGCAGCAGCTCCGTTACAGGGAGTTTGTTTGGTTTTCAGGTGTTGTGAGATTTAGTATATATTTAGTATATTTTTTTTTTTTACACTGCCAACAAAAGGATAATAAAAACAGATGATTAAGCCTTTTACTTTAACATCACTGCAGAAAGGACAGTGCTGTCATGCAGGGACCATTCATATTGCGTTAACTGAATCTTTCTATTTTATAACCGCCAGCAGGAAACATTACTTTTTAGCCCTGCACACTATGCTATAGTACAGTAGCTAACACTATCCAGCTTTCTGTATTCATCCACCCATTTGGTGTGTTCTTATATATATATTGTTTTTAAAGGATCATTTTCATGTCAGGAGAGTAGAAAAAGGATTACTAGGTTGTAAAGGCCGAGGCCTTAAGTGAAGTAGGCGGAAACACCTCGAATGTAAACCGTGAGCGAACGAACCTGCTCGTGGTGTGGGGCTTCTATCAGTTTCTGAAAAGCGGACATGCTGCACATTAATGCACAGCAAGGGCACAGTTAAAACCATGCAGCAGAGATGTTTGTTCCATGCTCTCAACTACAAATAATGCATCTCTTTTTAAAATGACTGTTATTCACACACTGTCCACTCTACCAAATTGGCACCTTCCCTCTCCTCTCTTCCCTCTTCACCCACTCCCACTCTTATTCCCCCCCCCCCACCGACCCGTTCTCCTTGCCAAGATGCCTGCCCCCAGCTGTCTGACTCTGGGTTTTCTGGCTTTCTCCTGACGTTGCTCAAACCCCAGTGAACAATACTGGACAAGTCACTCCATCCAGACTAGCTTTATTTCTTTTCTTTTCTTTTCGCTTTTGTTTTTGTTTTTTCTTTAATAAAAAAGAAAACAATTTTCTCCCCAGTTATTCAGCTCTTGGTTTCCATTTTGTTGCGCTTGCATCCTGTGCACTCTCGATCTGCTGCAAAGGTTCGGCACGATGCAGTCAAGAGTTTGACAATGACCTTACAGGCAATTGTAGTAGCCTTGTTGTAGTAGCCATTATTACTAAAGATTGATAAAGATTTTTGCCTGCCTTACAATACCAAAAAGTATGAAACATGCTGCAATACCTGTTGAACCACAATCTGAGACATTAGGTGGCAGATTTGGGGGCGACAACGGTTCAGAGGGCAGATTTTCAGTGCACAGCTATGCAACATAGTTTTCCTGCTCCATCGCTTCTTACTTTTTGCGTGTGGGTTTTTCTTTTTTATCTAACGTGTCTAAGAATCTTGTGTGTTCTTTTTCTATGACTCAGTCTTAGTTTAGCCTTTTCGAAATTCCAATGTACAAATCAACAAATTTATCCAAATGTCTGCTGCTTTTGATTGTATAATACGTACGTCAGAAACGGCTTGCTTGATTGCTTATTTATTATGAATTATGTTTTTTGTTAATTTTTGTTTTTTATTGGAAATCAGTCTAAAACCGTAATCTTCCATGTTCTAAATGACACTTTGACTCTTACCTTAGGTTGTGTTTATAGTATTAAAATGTATAAACTTGAGCAGTGGCTGTCCTTCGAGTGGCTTGAAACCAGATGATTTAATTACTTGTTGGGAAAAAAAAAATCCTTTGTCAGACAGCTCCTAGGTTATTGAGGCTACATTTCAGTAGCTTGAATAGATTTGCTCACCTCAGCTACGATTGAAGTAACTTTGGACTCCCATTTTTTTAAGTCAGTCACAATCGGTGCTATTAATGGGAGCAAAACGAGGGCAGGAAATCCTACCATTGAGATGTCTCAATGCATTACACACACTTGTCAAACAGACTTGACATCCCGCCGGCTTTACCATGATCCTCTGCTGCATGCGTTCCTTAGGCCCATGATTTGCATGCGTCCTTTATTTAAATTTTTTATTTTTGTGACTCTTTCGATCTTTTGTGTGGTTGTTTTGTTTTTCATGCCCATTTTTATTTCATTTGTTTGTTCCCTGTCCTTGGTTGGATGCACTTCCTTGTGTGTGCGTGTGCGTGTGTGTGTGTGTTGTCACTTCCTGTCCAGTGCTGGAGTTTGAACTACGGAAAGCAAAGGAGACCATTCAGGCTCTGCGCGCCAACTTGACTCAGGCAGCAGGTGTGGCGTACTTTTAACTTCTTCTCCACCTGAACCCTCTATTGTTACAGCTTTCTCTCGTTTATTTATTTTTTTCTGTTTCTCCAAGAGTTTTCCTCCTAGATGAATGACACTCGGCATGCTTTCAAACTCATCTAATATCTTTTCAATTTCTCAGAGAGTGACGTGCCCTCTCAGGAGAGACAAAACTTCAAGTCAAGTCCTGAAGTTCAGGTGGGGAATCTTTAAGCGCTGAAAATGAAAATATTTGCTTTCTTTCCTCTTTTTTTTCAAATGAATGTGAATGTGCTCCTTTAATCCCCTATGATGGTATTACCGCTAGGCCTCGAGTGAATCGTTTCACAGCTTCTCTTTCCTCTCTACCTCAGGAGCCTATACGCCCACTGGAAAAAAGAGCCTTAAACTTCCTTGTGAATGAATATTTATTAAAAAGTGAATGCAAACTCTCAGCCATCACCTTCTCTGACGAAAATGATGATCAGGTAAAGATTTGTTTCTGGTTGTTGCACGTTCTAAAGACAGAATGATAAATGTCTAAATTGAATTTTTTTTTAAATAATTTCTGCTTGCTTCTTAACAAAGTTTATTTTATTTGATTCCTGTGGCAAAACGGGAGGTATCAGACTTGTACTGGTCTAAGAGCAGTGGTGGGGTCATGTGACCATAAATAAATTCAGCATCTTGGATCAGCTGTCCTGTTCAGAGCTCGCACCGTGTCCCGCTTTATCTATGCAGCGGACACATCTATGCATGTCTGCCACAAATTAGTACTGTTTAATTATTTAGTTTTTTGTTTTGTTTTTTTTACTTGTTTGCAGGACTTTGAGTTGTGGGATGACGTCGGCCTCAACATCCCCAAACCCCCAGACCTGTTACAGCTCTACAGGAACTGTGGTACCCCCCTCCATTCTCCTCGGAACACGGCCGATGTGTCAGTAGGGGTGGAGTTTGCCGATCTTCCAGGAAACTGCATCGTTCAAGATCCCCCAAAGAAGCCTGACCTCTCACAGCAGGTGTGTGTGTGTGTGTGTGTGTGGGTGTTTTATGCACATATGTGGGTGTAGTTCATTCACACACCGCTCTTCATGAGTTGTACCTTTCAGCCTTGTTGGGTCTCTGGCTTTACCTTTTAATGAGTGAGTCTGCTATTCAAGTAGAGGTGGGTATGCCATCATCTTAGACACGCAGCTCTTTTTGCTTTTTCTTCTCTAAAGGCCTTTTCACAGCGGGGGGCGTGACACGAAAATACTCGCATGCGAATATTTTTAGCATCAAAGCTATTAATACTGGCAGTCATGCAAATTTTCTATAGATGGATTTGCACCAGCTCATTCATCAGAAAAAAAATTCACAGTGGAGCTCTCATAAAACCTATGTGTGCTCCAATATGTTATCTCCAGTGTCTTATGTTCCTTTGGGGTAGTCTGTGTGCAGTGCCCTGCAGGTAAAGAGCTACACAGAGTGCCTCTCATGTTTGATATGACGAGGCAAACCTGCTGTGACACTGTTGCCTTGCTGCCAATTCTGCTACATCCAAAAGTAACCTACATGTTATGTTGCATCTGGCGATGCTGCTCCACATGTTTTCCTTGAGTTCATTGTCGTGATAATTTTGTGGCCTTTTATCCGCACAACATGATTGGTTGGTGCCAATCATTTATTCGCCATGCATGAGCTCTGGAAAATCAACTAAAACTAAAAATTACGGCGCTTTTTTTCCGCCTAGTATTTAGCATTTTGTGTGGAAGTACTCGTGACAAAAACAAAAGTACGAAACAGTCGCGCCCGGTGTGTAAAGGCCTTAACTCTTCAACGTTATTTATTAGTATGCATATTAAAGATTTCTACTGGACAGAAATCAGCTGAGAACAGTGCGTTTACACACTGTTTGAGGTCAATTGCTTTCACTCATCACAGCAGAGTAGTGGAGGCGGTCTACAGATCTACAATAATGATAATAAACTTAATTGCCACCTCTACATTCACATTGTTTCAGTAAAATCTGTGGCACTCATTGAAAAGTGGCTGCCTCATTAATATCTGAGATGTCACCAGCTCCTGACGAGTTTCGACCTACTGGAACACCTACACTTGAGCTGAGGTAATAAAGTGTCTCGTGTTTTTATTTAAATTTTCTCGTCCCTCTGTAGCAACAGACCGAAGTCGTGCAAGAGTTGGAGTACCAGATCAGCCTCCTCAACAACGAGAAGCAGAGCCTAGCTGAGCAGATCAAGAAGCTGCAGAGGTGTGGATGCTAATATACAAGTGAATCCACCAGTATGTAAGACTGGCTGAGACACTGCCTACAGTATGTTGCTGACAGTTTCCTCTACTCAGAGCAGTTAGATGCCATTACAAACAAGAACATGTATCCATGAAAGGTTTTTTTTTTCAGTACTTTTGTCCACATTATGACCATAATTCTGACCAAAACAGGCCATTACGTAGAACCAGTATGGACATTTCCCCCAAGCACCAATGCTGCATGAAATGACCTGCTTTGGTACATTAGTGGAACTTATTTTCCTTCCATGTGGAATCTTTAATTGCCACCAATAAGATTAAAACTAATTTGCTTTACCGCAACCTCTCCTCTGTTGCTTTTTTTTTCTTTCAGGTTTCTTCTGTTTTTTTTCCTCGTTTAGGGATTTTACTGAGCGGGGTCGGGGGTTTTTCCTCCTCCAAATAGAGGGTCATGTACAGATTGTAAAGTCCCTTTAGGCAGATTTGTGATATTGGGCAATATAAATAAAAATTGACATGACACAATCCAAAATTGTTGAGCCATTTTACAGAACTGTCCTACAACTTCTTTTGTCTTTTTATCTCACTTTTTCACTAATAAGAATGATGTGGTGTTTTCTAACAGTGTCCTTTGCTGTCTCTTTTCCCCTACCTCACAGTGAGATTCAGACACTGAAGAGGACTGTCTCCGCCCCACCTCCGTCCACTCTGGACCTGGGCTCCCAGAATACATCTAACCCATCCTCCACCACCAACGTTTCCTCCACTCACACGCTCTCTGTGGTATGTATTCAGTTTGGATTTGTAATGCGCAGATTAATGTTGTTTTATGCCAGCGATACACAGTGTTAATAGTGCCAGTGTCGTGCAGTAAAACAAGCGATAGAAAGTGAAAAATATTTAAATTACTCCCGTGTATTTCGTGATGTGTAGTTGGACAGTAGTAGCCCAGATATTTGACCCATTCATCCTAACTTAATGTAGTCTTACCCTCAGCCTCCTACTGATAACGGCCAGTATCTGGACATTCGAGGGGTTTCAGAGCCCGAAAATGACCCAAACACCCCCTCTACTCAGAACACAGCACAGCCCCACCCACAGTCACACAACAAGCTTAAGAGTCGGCCTCCTGTCCAGTTTGATCGACCTAACAGGTGAGTGGAAATTTTGACATTTGGACAACTTATAAATGTAAATGGGGGGAAAAAATTATAATCTTTCAAAAACACGTATGCTGTCGAACTATCCTAAACTTTCTGTATATTTTGTATAGAAAGATTTAATAGACCCCCCAAAAAATATACAACCTTTGTGTCCATAATTTGTGTGTGGTGTGATTTTTGGAACACTGTGTGGGTGAAAAGTTAGATTCCCTAACTCAATCCTTACAGATCTTCCTCTAAGGTATGGATGTAGAATACAGAGGCACTGACCTGTTACAGCCACTCCCAGTCTCAGTGTAGATATTAAATGTAACCACTAGATGGCAGTAGTTATCAGCCTATGTAGCCACAATGAACTTTCACACCATGGCTGCCCTCTTGAGTGAAAATGTAAGTTAATTTCCTTAGAGCACATATCAGTCATAGTGGGAATTGAACTTTTGTCTTTTGGTGTAGAAACATTTATTAGCAGTATTCCACCCATGCTGTAGTATGCTTTGTGCACCGATAACTAATGAATCATCCGGTCAGTGGGATACTGCCTTTCCCAAATACCCTCATATATTTCCCATTTTTGAAAATTTCAGATTCATGTACAGTTCCAAAAATGGGTTAAATACAGTTAGTCAATATCTGCAATTGAACAGGTGTCAGTGCTGCTGTAATGCCTTGCAGCCACTCCATCTAGCTATAGATGTTTATTTTTATATATATATATATATATATATATATGCACAGCAGTGACAGTGGATTTGTGGCGTCACTAAGCTCTCTGGCAGGGTGGCCCAGACTACTCCTCAGTCATTCAGTGGTCAGAGCAGTCTCCAGAGTTCTTTTGGAGAACAGACTAAGCGGTACAGACTGTAGTGACTGTTTGTGGTCTCTTGTTTGTGGTGTCGCAGGAAGTTGTCCCCGGCCTTCCAGCAAGCCCTGCTGTCCTTCTGCAAAATGTGCTCCGACAGCCGCCTGGGAGCAGAGGTCAGCACACACACTCATTCATGTAGACCCACCAACGGTACATTTATAGCAACACAGACAATTAATAGAACGTCTCTCATTCACAGGTGTCTCGCATAGCAGACAGTGAGGAGAGTGTGATGTTAATGCTGGGCCGCTGTCTCCCTCACATCGTCCCTAATGTCCTTTTGGCTAAACGAGAGGTAAATCCCACTGCTGCTGCTCCTCCTGCTCATCTTCTCCTCCTCCCCATAATCCCCCTCATTACTGTCCTCATCACCACAGGCTTCTTCTCTTAGTGTCCAATAGATACACACACAGCAGCAAGGATAAGCAGGGTGAAGGTTTAGGCAGAGCTGCAGGGAACACAGTCATCTTCAGCTTGCAAATTCCCATCCAAAATGTGTCTTCGTAGATGTGCAGTGATTCCGAATAGCCTTTTTAAGTGTCTTGGTAAAAGTTGTGATGTGTAGCGTAACTGTTTGACAGTCAGTGTGTTTAAATGTGATACTGTTACAAATTAATGTCAGGGCAACATATCTTATTTTATCATACCACATTCTCCATAAACCTCGTTTAAAAAATACATTTCAATAAATGAATGTTGCATCTCTAGTCAGACGTTTTTTGTTTTTTTTTGTAGCTTTGCTGAAGGGGATAATCATGTTGAAAGTGATTTTCCTCCTGTTGATTCACCCATTTCACCATCTGCTATTGTGAGAAAGGTTTGGTTCTGTTTGCTTTGAAAGAACGTGGTTTATGCCACAAGGCATTCCTGCAATTCAACAGACCTGCAACGTAGTGTTGCACACTGTATAGAGGCTGCCAGTCTTCTTGGCACAGCTCTAATTGGCCTGAATTGGCCTGGATTGTTTATGATAATCATGCTATTGTCTTGAAGCTAATATGCTAAAGCTGCACTTAGCACCTTTATTCATGTTGTCCTTTGCAGATTTGACTCTGTCTTTTGCCAGCAAACTGTATGAATAAAGAGCTAATTCTGAGATTTGCAGTGCTAAACAGACATTTCTTAACCTGCTAATACCCAGCTGACTTGTGTCTATCTATTGATTTGAGAATTCCACCTTCTTTTATGATGCCGTTTGTTTTCACCAGTGTTGTCATCATTCCTCCTCTGCTGTTTTTGTCCCCCACTCATGTTTGCTGTCCTTTTTGCCTTCACTGGTTTTATTGTTATTCTTTTTCTTTTTCGTCTCACTCATTCTCTCACTCTCACGCATGCCTCTCTTCTAGAGAATGGTTGCACATCTTTGCCAGGTGAGTCTTTCACGCACTCATCTGCATGGTTCTCACATGACTTGTAGACCGAAAATATGTAACTAATGCCCTGCTCCTGTTGGCTACAACTGCTGTCACATTATTTCTGTTTTAAATTAGCAATAGCGCTGACATACAGTATTTGTAAAGTGCTAATGACTTCCGTTATGCTATCATGCATAGGAAATGTAAACATTTTAGTTATAGCCAAAATATCACCTAACATGCAATGATGGCAAAAGGTATGCAGTTTTAGCCTTAGATGGGTCATGTGTCTTAAATCTTGTGTATCGTTACTCTTTTTTCCTTTTGTGATTGGTTCCCTATTTGTTTTATTTGCTGCAACTCTAAGTACTTTAAGTCTCTAAGTGGCTTTCAAGAGTCTGGAGTGATTTTAATATAGTTTTATGCTATATTCTTATGGCTAAATAGAACAAAAGAAGTGATTTTTTTTTTAAAGTGCTTAATATGCACTGTGCAGTGATTCCAGGTTATTAAATGTAAACCAGATTACCTCCTAGAAATGTTTTTTCTTTTGTTTTCACCAATTGAATGTTAATATCTTCTGAGGAGACGGGGGGGGGGGAATCTTTAGTAGATTAGGCATTAACAAGCTATTGCTCCTTGCAAGCTATAACGCAGACACCTGCGCACAGGTGTTCTGTAGACACATAACTGCTTGCATGCAATTTGTGTTTGTGTGTGTCTTTGTGTGTACAAATACTATGCGCTTGAATTTTGCACACAAAGTGTTGAAACTTGATAAGACCCAAAACGGAGTGTTGGGAAAAGAGGTAAGTCTGGTTGGAGTAGTTCTCAGTCAGGCTGCTTTGCATATCACCACGGTTATGTTTTAATTGAGCACCACTGTTCTGGAGAACTTAATCTCTTCGCAAAATCAAGATAAACAAACTGAGGGAAGAGGGTGACAAGAACACAAAGGGCCGAACAATGAGGCCTCGGGGTCCTTCTTGAGCAGTGTGGACTTTGTACCATGTCCGTTAGATTCACCAACCATGGCACTGTGTACACAAACACACACACATACATACACACACACACACACACACACACACACAGATGCTCACACCTCCATCTTGCAACTTGAAGCACTCTAAGCCCCACAAAGCCTGGAGACACACCTTGTTGATGTTTGAACGTGACACCCACTTAAGAACAAAAAGTGTTTGACTTGAAACGGTGGAATGATGCATTGAAACTCTGCCTGCCACCTGGCTGTATTATCAAGACACTGTAAATGATTAAACATTATGTTTAACAATATACTGTGCTGTACTGTAGCTTAATGTTCTCTGGATAGCTCTGGATTACTTGTATTTATCTTTTCTTTTGGTGAAACATTCTTGATTTGTGGCCATTTCCTACAGCGCTATTTTCTCAATAATATTTAATATACAATGAAGGGTGTGTATAGTCTTTGCAAGAAGCGATATCGCTATGAAGAGAGTAAAAATATGCTGTAATGATTGACTTCCTTTTTGTACTGGCAAGATTAACTGTGATCCTTAACGAACTACCGGCAAGACAAAGAACACTGACCGTTTTATCGTGGCTGTTACAAGACAAAAGATTAGGAGTTTAAGGTACAAATCAACAAACGGTGTGATGCAGGCTCTTCCACATAGAGGCCCTTGGACTGTAATCTGCAGTAGCTCTGCTCTTTGAAGTAAAGTTTCAGGCCTCCTGGCGTTGTGCTCTCCACTCTACCTGCCCACAGTGTTTATCCAGGACGGGTCAGATGTTTAACCTCCCGAAGGACGCTTCACATCAGAAACATGGCCGTTCACGCAGAAATAGAACAGGGTCTGGGTGGGTTCTGGCTTTTCAGATGTGTGCTGTTTATGAATTCCTTTATTTGTTTTATCAGGCCAGTGCAGTTAAGTCTCCCCAAAAATGTCCTCTTGTGAAAATGTATGGTATTTCAGAGGTCAAGGGCAGAAAATCTCACTGATTTCACCCATATTGAACTCGTCATGTAACCACTTAAAATGATCTTTTACTTTTTAAAAGCTTGCCAACATGGCACTGACTTCAGAGGGCTGGTCCAGTGTTGAGCGGGTGACTCATCACAGCCTATCTTTACCCAAGTGTCTCTGTCAGGTCCATCTGTCCATCCAGCTTTGGGGTTTTGCTCGTTCTTCCAGCACTTGGCAGGAAAATATAATATCTTCCTGGAAGAAAAAAAACAACATATTTTTAACTCTGTATGCACTCTCTAATTTGGGGGTGTGTGGCGGGAATTTAGGGCTGACCACAATTTGGCCATAGAGGCCCTGTATCAAGGGCAGCTGCGCTCTCCTCCCTCTGGCTATAAGGTCCATAAACTCTGTCTGAACTCTGGGTTAGAGCTGTGCTGTAGTGAGGGAACTAGAGCAATGGGTGTGTGTGTGTCTTTTCTATATGCAGCTGTGTCTGGGTGTGTGCATGCATTATTGACGTTTACACACTATGTGGCTCTAATTGTATGTGTGTGACTCCAAAGCCAAATGTGTCAAGGTATAACACCTAACAGGTACTGAAGGTAAGCAAGTTTTCACCGGGGTTGACGGACTCCTGTTGGTTCTAAAGGTGACCCCCTGTGTTTCTTTCTCCCTGTGACTTTCCTATTTATCTCTCCTCTTTTTTTACACCGTCTCCCCCTTTCCTATTGCCCGTCCTCCATAGACCTCCAGGCCTGCTTGACTGCTATCGACCATCCTTTCCCTGCGTGTTTCAACTTCACTCTCCTTTCTTGCAAAGTCTTATAAACTGATGCCACTTCGTCGCTCTGTTTCTCTCTCATCGCTTCTCCTTCAGGAGTTGATCCCACTCATCTTGTGTACCGCCTGCCTTCACCCAGAGCCTAAAGAAAGAGACCAGCTCCTCCACATCCTCTTTAACCTAATCAAGAGACCAGATGATGAGCAGAGGTGTGTATGTATCGGTAGACAGAACCGTATGCAAATATTTTATTATGCTGGTTGATTGACCACTTGTAGAGATACCATTGTCTACCTCCAAGATAGGGACACTTACTATGTGTTCTAATGAGTTTCTCCCTCTGTCTGTGTCTGTGTCTGTGTGTGTGTGTGTGTTTTCAAAGACAAATGATCTTGACGGGGTGTGTTGCGTTTGCGAGGCACGTGGGTCCCACGCGTGTCGAGGCTGAACTACTTCCTCAGTGCTGGGAACAGGTACAGTACATGCGCTGCATGTGGCCTTTGTTATTGAATATGCTGCCACTGATTTCCTGCAATGGTAATACAAAGAGGGCTTCATCTGCACCTGCTCCAAAACGATAACCAGTACTTTTTGACCTCTGAGTTGACATTTCGTATACAATATACAATACAATTATGTATGTAGATTTGACAACACAAAATAAAAGTACTCATGAAATGCTCAAAGCTCTAAACGCGAATACTTTTTCATTGCGCGATCTAAGAAAATACACTCAGTTATGTCTTGTATTCAGTGAGCATACCATTCAGTGTTGTTGTAATTGCATGTTCTGATTCAGAAAATCACTTTCTTTACCTCAATGGTGTCCCTGGCTTAAATGTGATAGCAATTTTGTTTTCATTGCCACCTGTGTCACTTACGGCAACAACAGCTGTCAGCAGTTTGGAGGCTGAGAATCTGCCTAGAAAGACCAATAGCGGTTTCCACAGGGTCAGCATGTTGATGATACTCGAGTTGTTTCCATTCCACGGTGGCTGCCCTCCAGTCTGCTTCTCTCCTCCTTTCAACTACTGCTTTTCCTATAAATTGTGTTCTCTTCTTCTGCAGATTAACCACAAATACCCAGAGAGGAGATTGTTGGTGGCAGAGTCCTGTGGAGCCTTAGCACCATATTTGCCTGTAAGAGCATATTGTGCATGCAGAGTTGTAAATGTAAACAATTTTTTTTTACATGACTATAGATGAATGAACTATGTCTTGCTTTCCGTCTCTGCAGAAGGAGATTCGTAGCTCCTTGGTGTTGTCCATGTTGCAGCAGATGCTCGCTGAGGATAAAGCGGACATGGTCAGAGAGGCTGTGGTTAAGAGTCTGAGCATTATCATGGGTTACATAGATGATCCTGACAAGTACTGCCAGGTGTGTGTGTGTGTGAGAGAGATAGCAAAGTGTGTCAGAACTTAATATAAAGTGTTTCTCATAAGTGCTTTTAGCCATTGAACTTTTGTATTCCCTATTTTCCGCTCAGGGTTTTGAGCTGATGCTGCTGTCACTTGGGGACCCATCGGAGAGGGTGGTCAGTGCAGTGCACCAGGTCTTCATTCCTGCCTTTGCTGCCTGGACCACGGAGCTGGGCACCCTGCACACTGCACTCATCCCTTCTCTGTTGGCACGTATAGAGAAACTACTTATGGTGAGTGCCTGCGTGCATGTAGCTTCATCTCTGGGCCTGAAACCTGAGAACCTGTCTCACACCTTCCTGATAGTAAAAATATAGTTTGTTGAGCCAAAAACCTCAAAATTAATTATACAACGCATGTAATTTGCAGAGGGAGACCATATTCAGCACATTGAAGATATCACAGGAAATGATTGTTAGTTTAGATTTATCCAATACTGCAGGTATGCCTTTTGAATATGTATAGTAGTAGACTACCATATAAAAAACTCTAGATGGACACACCACATGAATTGCCTCTTGTCCTCCTAGATCCTGCTCATTACTGCATACAATCAAAAGGGCAAACCTTTGGATTTATTCGGGCTACAATCAAGACAATAAAATCTCTGAAAGATTTAAAGCTATGTTAATACACGCATGTTCGTGTGCAGACAATTTCCAAGCTGTAGATCTCAGAACCATCTCGGACTCACACCACGTGGCTGATCGTCAAGAAGGCTCAACAGAGACTCTTCTTCCTAAGGAAGCTGAGGAAATTTGGATTATCCTCCTAAACTCCTCAGCAACTTTTACAGATGCACAGTGGCGGGTATCTTGACAAACTCCATCACAGTGTGGTATGGGAACTGCACCATCAAGGACAGGAAGGCTCTCTAGCATGTCATTAAAACGGCACAATTCATCTGTGGGGCAGCCATCCCACCAACCTCAACATGACATTTACAACACCCGGGTCACAAAGAGGGCACATGTCATCAATGGCCGCACACACTGTTCACACTCCTGCCGTCTGGCAGATGCTACATGAGTGTGAAAACAAGGACATGCAGACTAAAAAGAGTTTTTATCCACAGGCCATCAGGCTACTGAATCACTGACTGACTATTGAACTATGTTTCGATGCCCATCAACAATAACAATATGACCTGCACATTGCAATTTTGAACACTTTAACATATATCATCTCAATGCCGCATCTGTAAATATCTGTAACATTAGCACATATCTTAAATCTTTTATCTTTGCGCGTTTATACAACATAAACAACATTTGCACATTCCGAATGTCTTACCACCGTGACAGAATTGCATCAATAATTAAATTTTAGATTTTGACTGCAGTCTACCTCTTTTATATAGTACTCTTTTTATTTATGTACCTATTTTATTTGCTTGAGCTAACTTTCATTCCTTTATTTAGTTTAGTTATTACAGTTGTGTGAAGGGAACTCGCAAAGTAAGAATTTCATTACTCAGTGTAACCACTGTGTTTCTGCTGTGTATATGACAATAAACCTCTTGAATCTTGAACAATGAATTGCACTTCCTCACCTTTTCACATTCTTACCCTCCATTCCTCCCTCTTTCTGTAGCAAGGGGAACACAGTCTGGATGAACACAAGCTGCACGTGTTCCTGTCGGCCCTGCAGTCTCTCATCCCTCCACTGTTTGCTGTGGTGCTGCAGAACGCGCCGTTCACCAGCAGAGCCAAACTCCACGGAGACATACCTCCAATTGAGGGTAGGACAACTACACGCATGCATACACACACAGAGAAGTCACAAGTAGAAGTAGACATTCTTAAAGCACTGATGTGTCTTTGGTCCTGCAGTGACCCGGTTCCCAAGGCCAGCTTCTCCCCTCCAGGACGTGTCCACCATCATCGGCAGCAGGGAGATGCTGAGTGCCCTGCTGCTACTATACGACCACCAGCTAGAGCACGAAGGGACCACCAGCTGGGAGAGCCTGCTATGGGTGGTCAACCAGCTGTGAGGAATGCACACACACAACACAAACACACACAAACGTGGACAGACATGTATGTAACACGGTATCACAAAAGCATACACAAACAGTGACAGATGCACTGACTTCCCTCTGTCTGCCCCAGCCTTCCTCAGCTCATAGATATCGTGGGTCGTATCAATGTGACGTCGTCGACCTGCGTGCACGAGTTCTCTCGCTTCTTCTGGAGGCTCTGCCGCACCTTTGGCAAGATTTTTACCAACACTAAGGTAAAACCATGTGACTCGTCAGAATTTAACATTCTCCTTAGATAATAATAAACTGTGCTACTAAGTAATCTCTCAGTTCGGATAATATCAGCCCTGCCTCTCTACTTAAATATCCAAAATGTGCCCACAAATTTATATATATATAAGTATAAAAGGTATGCACTATACTGTCCTAGCATTCACGCTACTTTTTGCTAAGAAGCAATGCTTCACTTTTGCTCATGAGATGACTGATGGGTAACGTACACCTTTGCAACACTACACCTGATCATCAAAATGCTGATCATTTGTAGGTGTAAGTGTTTACCATGTAGCGAGTAATGGATGTGCAAAGAGGGCCTGAATTCAAACACAGCTGTAGTGACTTTGTTCTTAACAGTAGCATTCAAGAGCGGCCAGTGTATTTATCAGAGGTGCCTTTCTCTGACCTTTCAAAGGTATTCACCAAAAATCCATTTGAGGTGTTGAGTACTGTACTTAAAATAGTACTTCACATTTATGATATTTATACATGCAGTAATGACATTTTGTTTATCCTCATGACCTTTTCAGGTGAAGCCACAGTTCCAGGAGATCCTCCGACTATCTGAAGAGAATGTTGGTGAGTGCAGATTAAATCTACACACACACACAGATGGGTATTTGTTGATTTTCTCGGCTCGCTCTCTCTCTTTCTCTCTCTACCAACATTCAAACGCAGACACTGTTGATGTAAACAAGCTATTTGGAGTTAGTTATGGGTGTTCCCCCTCCTATTTTATTTTTTTTATTCCGGACATGTTTCTGTAGTTCTAAGTGCTTGGTCTCAGCTGGCTGCCAAGTGATTTAGCTTTGTTATTGTGGCCATTTATGAAATGTGTTTTGAGACCCGCTCTGTGTTTAGGTCATTGTGACCTTACATTGCAATTGTTTATTCCAGTAGGTATTTGTGAAACCACAACGATATAGTGTATGCTGTAGACATATTATTACAGACACAGTCATGCCTGTAATAGACTGTACCTCACCTCATCATGTCCAGTTATGTCCAATTGTACATTGGTGTATTTTTAATTTCCTTGATTATTAATTAAAAGTGATTATGGTGATTGACATGATCTGTCCAGCACAGCTATATTAGCTATATATATTATTAGCCTACACAGAATAATAGTGTCTCTCAGAAAAGGCAGAGATGAACTTTTCAACACTAAGCAGAAGCATCAATAAACTACAGTGCAATGCAGTCACAAGAAAGAAAGGTTGTGGCTTGTTGCAGGGAAGAAAAACCTTTTCTTAGACTTTAACTGTTTCATTCTGGTTTCATTCCTCTGTCAGATGCTTCAGCAGGGAATGATATTCTCACCAAAGCCACAGTCCCCATCTATGCCACCGGAGTGCTGACTTGTTATAACCAGGTAAATTATTAGTAGAGTGAGCAGAAGAGAGTACTTAAAACAAATGTATCATAAGCATCATACCTTGTGATGCCAATTCAGTCTACAGTAAGTCAATAAGTCATTGATTTTCTCTGTGTAGTTAGTTCACTTGAGTATTTCTGGCTCATTTTCTCTCGTGTATGATATAGTATGTGGAGCGTGAACCACATTACACTTTGGGTTATTGTTCTTTGTCACAAAGGAAAATCCACAGCAAAACGCAACAAGCTGCCACATGTTTATTTTTTTATTTTAGGTTCACAACATGATGCAGCACTTGCAAAAGACTTTAGATGTACCTTTCAGCACCACATGCCAACAAAACACGTTCACAGCGTTTCAGCTCGTGCTGAACGTGACAGAAGATGTCTGCTGTCCTAAATTACTCTAACTGATCAGCAGACATGTGCACACACTGCACACCTTAACGTATTTGTTGCCTACATGGCGTAACTGACACAAACATTGTATGATTTCTGTCCAGGAGGAGGATCGCAAGTTGTTGGTGGGCTTCCTGGAGGATGTTATGACAACCCTGTCTTTGTCTCATGCGCCTCTCGACAGCCTGAAGGCCTCGTTTGTAGAGCTGGGGTGAGACAAGCACACATATATTCCTACAATACCAGCAATGGATTGTCATTGTACACTGGACCATTGTTTCAAGTCATTTTGAAAAGTGCTTTTTTAATTACCAAGAGGGGATTTGCAGCTCTGGCCGATGTCTACATATCAAAAAGGGAACCTCCATAGCCTGCAATGGAACTGCCTGTGTCCACAGACAGAAAAGGGACATGAATTATCAAAGACATTCTTGTCTTTCAAAAATAAAAAAGCTGTTGTTTTTAACATTTAAACATCTCCCTATGACATAAATATTCTGAAAATAATCACAGCCACTTAGTTATTACATGTATTTGGGTTTTAAACAGCTCGCTGGTCCACTGTTAGTGAATGTGTAACAATGCTGACAGGCACACACACACACACACACACACACACACACATACGTAATTGTATTGTTTTGTCTAGTTGCAGCACAAACTATCCCCACTTTTTAAACATATGACTTGCATTGAGCCATGCTTTCTTCTGTACAGTCTAACTGATGTGCAGTCCTGTTGTTTACATGTGTCAAAACTGACAGTTTGGAAGTCACAGCTTGGAAGTCAGTTGTTGGCTGACGGCTGAGTATTTATGTTATGCTCTCTTCTCAGCGCCAATCCAGTGTACCATGAATTGCTGCTGACTGTTCTGTGGTATGGCGTGGTCCATACCTCTGCACTGGTCCGATGTACTGCAGCACGGATGTTTGAGGTACAAAACACACACTCACAGATCGTGTATTGAACTAATCACAGATGTGTAGAGTTTTTATGTTTTTAGAGTTTTGATCAGATCTCTCTATATAAATACTTCCTAGAAAAGTGTCACTGTTGATAAAATCTTTCATTTTTACATTTTTAGCGAGACATAAGAATAAATGACTGTTACTCTGCTACAAAGTGGATTCTAGTAGAACATAATATGTCTGCAAAATTAAGGATAAAATGGTAATCCAGATTGTGTTATTGTGTCCTGGTAAAGCATCTTAATAATATAATGCTATTGAGCTAAAATTGTCTACAGTTATGCACAATTTTGCAGTCTTACGTTATAGATACTATTTTCATGTTCACCTATTTGCTGTACATGTGCTAGCTCTGCTTGCTATTGCTGCTGTTTTAACATGCATTTAATGTTTAGCTACTCTGTCTTATGAATGTAAGTAAATGCCACTGTAGCGTGGTTCCATCTGTATGGCCTCTTAAAGTTAACATCAGACCTTTCACTGTGCACTGGTCTCAGAGCTGACTACATAAATATCTGCTGCATGTCAGAGAAAGGCTGCAGTCAGCAACTTGAAAGTATAGTGACAAGAGTTCACGGCCTGTTCCTTTTCAGTGTTGTTGGAGAGTACAATTTAATCAGAAATGTTTTCTCCTGAATATGTTTTTTTACTTCAGTATTTCAGGCCTTGTGGAAATATAATACTACTATTATTTTTAAAGGGAGATGACTGTTTCCTTATTTTCTTCCTTGCAATTTCACTCCACTGATTGTATCCATTTTTTAAGACCAGGTTCCCAAGGATAAAGTCCTGGCCTAAGCCATGAGAAACAACCATAGCAAACCATATCTGCCCGTCCTTTGAGATCTGTGCACACTTAAAGGTCAAATGTTGGGATGAGGATCTAGGCATAACGGTAGAATCGGGCCCATGTTGATCTAGCCTTGGGGGAGGAGGAGTGGTAGGCTGTATTAATTTCCTTTCCCCACACACCCCACTGTCACCATTCCATAGTGATTACCCGTCCACCATTGTCAAAACTCTGGGTTGAAATGTGGTCCTCTATCACAGATCCCAGATCAGATTGTCTGATTGACTGTCAACTATTTTATCAATTTAAATGAATGAAATAACAATCTGACCTGGGGTCTGTGGAAAGAGTCCACAGCTTTATGCTCACCATACTGTAAAGGTATTTGTGCAGTTTAGCTATGTTGGCTTTACCATTTCTTCTGCTAACCTGCGTGTGCATGTGTGTGTGCTTGTTTGCGTGTGTGTGATTTTGTGTGCGTGTGTGTGTGTGTGTGTGTGTGTGCACACACTTGCTTGATACACGCAGTGCCGTTCCGTGCCTTGCAGCTATGGTTCTTGTCATTGTATATCACTTTCTTCCTATCTTTTTGTGTTTGTTTTTTCTTTTTCCCTTCCCTTTTTCTGTTTTTTGTTTTTTTCCTTTCTCTCTATCTATTGGCGGTGTTGCTCGCTCTTGTCCCAATGCCCCGCCCACCTCTGTGACATCACGGCTGGCTCTGTCCAATCCGATCAGCTACTGGTGAAGGGGGTGAATGAGACGCTGGTAGCTCAGAGAGTGGTGCCGGCTCTCATCACACTGTCCTCCGACCCTGAAATGTAAGTGGAACAACAACAACAACAAACCGTGCTGCGTCTCTCTCCCCCCTTCTCTTTGATGCCAGAGAACTATCGCACTGAAACAAGTCTGCACCTTCCAGGAGCCAATTCGGCACGAAACAGTTTAATTTGATATCGGTTAAATTTTACAATTTCACATTCTTCATGTTCTCCATTTTGAATGGCACGGTTTTCAGCGGTTGCGTGGAGTTGCTCCTGTTTCGGTTCAGACTTGGTCTTGGGGTGGTTCATCAGCATAACCACTGTTTACTCTTAACACACTGCATGTTGCCATCATCAATCTGCACACTAACCCATGCCAGCTCTCGTCACCTCATCAGCCTGCAACATTAACCAGTCCAGATTTGTGCACATTTGCCCGCATGTGGCGACAGCACAGTCCCAGCATGCTCATATGTAACCCCTCCCCTCCTCCTCCTCTTCCTCCCTACCCCACTCCGTTTAAGCAGGGCCCCTCCTCCTGACCGACCCGTCAACTAGTGGTCGGTTATCTTCACCCCCGTCTTTCTCAGTTTTATCCTGCCACTCTATTTTTTCTCTCTCTCTCTCTCTCTCTCTCTCTCTCTCTCTCTCTCTCTCTCTCTCTCTCTCTCTCTCTCTTCCATATCGTCCCTTCTGTCTTCTATCTTTACCTCTTTCTTCCCCCTCTCTCCTCCCACCCTCTATCTCTCCCTACCCCCTCCTGTCTCGTTCTCCTCCGTCCCTGCCTCTCCCTCTCTCTCATCCTGCTGTGTGGTGGGTTTGCAGTTGGTTCTCCGAGGCATGAGTGAAGCATTAGTAGATCGCCGGGCGGCTCCGGCCCTTATAACTCTGTGCAGTGGGCCAGAATTGTGAGTCAATCGACACAAGACAACCTCTCTGTCAACATTGTCATTTTGTGGGCTGCATCCTTACAGTGTACAGCAGTGTCTTCCCAGAAAACTGTCTCGCTGAGCTTGAATGCCCGCATAAGAAAAACATTATGACCTTCCACTCCTATGGAGCCACAGTGATTTGCTAAACATTTTAAGTTGTACAAACGCTTAACCTCTCATAGTCCAATTTTGTGGCACACATTTGTCCTTTTCGTTGCGGGATAAACAGGGGACAGTCTTCTTAGCCATGCGTTGACAGATCAAAATGACCTTTTCTGGGCTGCCAGTGTACATCCATGTGTGTGATTGGACAAGCTGATGAAATTAGTGATGACACTGTCTGAATGCAGCCCTTTTCATCTCATCAATTCTCTGTATTGAAATGCCAAGCTAATGGGCAAACACGTGTCTCAAACTTATAGATTCATGTAATATGTTTATGTAACTATGTAAATACTATATATATGTAGTGTATATGTTTATACTCAATATAGAGACATAATGAGAAGCAGTTCTTTACCCCACCAATTCCAAGATGGCCCAGGTGTATCTTCTCGTCTCCCCTGCTCCTACTGACAGTGGAATGATTATCTAACATCACCCTAACAGCACCCCATTAATCTTGCTTATCGCAGTTCATTATAGTAATTGTTGTCATATATTTGTATTATGCGTTTTATATTTAATGACAAATTTGGGAAATTATCCTCAAAAAAAAAAAATCTTTTAACTTGAGATTGTTAGCTTCCAGCTTTTAGTTAGATAAGCTGTTCGCTCAAGAATGATGTGGTGGATATATTAAGTGAAAATGGCAGACAATGATTATAGATCTAACGTGTTCAATATAGATCTGTGTCAAATGTTATTTGCAAAATGGGGCTAGTTTCATAGGGAAGTTTTGAAACGTAGATGATTTTGTATACCTCATAGGGTGTTTAAAGAAAAGCTCACCTTGCAGCAGTCAGTAAAACATTGATAATTGTATTGTATAATTTTAATATGTCATGTAGTTAGCACCGACAGTTAATTAAACTGGCAGTCCATTACGTGAGCAACCACCTCAGTCATCGCTATGGTTACTAGCATGTTGTCACTATATTTGAATAAAATCTAGAACATCTAAAGTAGTCCTTATTTAGGAAAATACAGAACAATATGCATGAAATACATAAATTCAGTAGCATTGTTGGAAAATCTGAAAATAGCCCCAGGAAGCCTGACTGAGGCCTCCCAATGAAATAACCCGAAGCCATGGTTAATAAGGTTAAAACCCAACAAATCTGCTTATTCAAACATTTTCACATGAATCTTATAACTATTTGCAGATAACATTTGACTAATTCTGATTCTTGCTTAAAGACAAGGCAGTGGGGAGATTGGAGAATATCTCAAATAGTGATACAGTGACTATGACTGGTGAAACCATTGTCTTACTCCGCTGCTGCTTTCAGCTCAGTGAGGATATCCACTATCCCTGCCTTTGGTACCATCATGGAGACTGTCACACAAAAAGAGGTAGGAAGCTAATGGCCAAACTGCACACAAGCCTAACATGCAGACAGTGAATTTAATTAAATGAACCACTTTACAAATCAACATAAACCATGTAGAAATATACTTTCTGTGTGTAGCTGCTGGAGCGTGTGAAAATGCAGCTGGCATCATTCCTGGAAGACCCTCAGTACCAAGATCAGCACTCTTTGCACATGGAGATCATCAGGACGTTTGGGAGGGTCGGACCCAATGCAGAGCCACGCTTTAGAGATGAGTGTATGTAAAGGACATTGAGTATAGCACGCATAAAAAATAAAATGTATAAATACTCCCAATAGTGAACTATTTCTGCACTGTTTCTTTTGCTCTGCCTCTCAACTGTTGGTCTGCATCCCCCCCCCCCCCCCCCCTTGTAGTCGTGTTGCCACACCTTCACAAGCTGGCGCTGGCTAACAACGGCCAGATGGTGGAAAGCAAGAGGATTGACATCGCCACTCAGCTGTTTGAGGCCTACAGCGCCCTCTCTTGCTGCTGTATCCTTCTGTAGGTCATACGTAATGGTCTGTGTAAGCTGGGCCATAGACGGGTTCAGATTGGATTTCCTTTCTACGGGGGGGACTTTTATTTAGCATAGTGTTGGATAACCTTGTGAACCGTATTGCCCAGTCCCCATTTTCTAAGCTCACTCGCACTTTTTTTTAAATGCTGCACTGTATGTATTTCCAAAGGGCTTACTAGAAGTGTGTGTCAAGGTTGGCTTGGGTTCAGGGTTAGCTGTCGTTACAGCGAGTCAGTGGGAAGGCCGTTGGAATAACCGGTCAGATGCTAGCGACACTGCTTCGCTCCTGAATGTGCCTGTGTAACCGTGTGTTACGTATCGGCGTGGCCCCAGGGACTGAGTGTGTTGTTCAGTGTGTGTGTGTTGGCAGAGTCTGCCTGTCATTTGGCAGGAGGAGAAAGGGGAAAATAAGCTGCCTCCATTTTGGGGCTAGAGGTAATTACAGGGTTGGTTAAGCAAAGGAAAGGATGAGAGAGGGAGAAAGCGCGTGAGAGGAGGCAAGGACTTTAAACATCAACTTCAATCCGTAGTAACAGTTCCCAGCATAGGACTCACGTTTACATTACCTCTCCTCTGCCATCCTTCTCTTCTGTGATTCTTTCAATTTCTCCTTTCTCACGTTGTTTTTTTCTCTTGCTCTCGCTCTCTCTCTCTCTCTCTCTCTCTCTCTCTCTCTCTCCACTGCTTCTCCTCTGTCAACCCCACCCCACCCAGGTCCAACACACACACACACACATACTGTTGAGAAGAGCTGGTCTGAGGTTCATTCCTGTGGATCTTTGTCAGGCTGTGATTTCACAGTGCAGTAGTGTCCAGGAGGTATAGCCCTAACCTCAGAGGCTTTACCTCCCACTGCACTTCTTTCTCTTGTAATCAGCGCGACAAGCTCTGAAATTGTACATTCCCATCTCTAAAAATATAGATTCGTTCACTCTGTGTCCCATATAGCTCCACTGGCTGTGACAGGTGGCAGAACACATGCAGTCCCGGAACAAAGTACTGCTGTGCTGAAAATTGAAAGTTTTTGTCAACCTACTTTGGTGCCATATAGCAAGTTTGACATGTTTTTCTAACTTACCCTGAAGTAAACTTAATGCCTGTAAGCACTATTCAAATGCTCCTTGGCCTTGAAAACACCAGCTTTTTAGCTTCTGTGTCTATACACGTAGTGAGAAAACGTCTGGCCAGGCGAGGCATTACATCTCCACTCTGAGGATAACACATAAGTGGTTTATTACCATTTAAGAGGTAGTGTTTGACTGTGTTTGCAAAAAAAACTACTTTTGTTTCTTACAGTTTCCATCAGCAGTTTAGCTTTAAAGGGTCTTATTAAAAATACTTGTATTCCCAGATTATTATTATTATTATTATTATTATTATTGTGAAATGAACACCCACATTTGGCTGCCTGAAATGTGCGCGAGAGCCCGTGTAGTGAAAAAAAGTTAGCATTGTGATTCATGGTCCTTGCTGCAAGGTGCTTTCCAGTCCTTAACTTCATCTGCAGTCATTTCTGAGGAGGTGATGGTCAACCACTTCCTGCCTGGCCTCAGGTGTCTCCGCGCTGACATGGAGCAGCTCTCCCCTGAGCACGAGGTCAGGACAGACATGCATTTACGGGAGTATGGGGGGGGGTTCTTTCATCTATTCAGGCACTGACGCTCACACTTGCAATGCACATGTGCTAATAGTGTCTCATCTGCATGCTCACACACCGATGGGCCGCTCTGTCTCCCTCTTTCTATCTTGACAGTCTCAGGGGCTCTCACACGCAATATTGGTAAAGACAGACCGTCTGAGTCTTTACCTCTTTGTCAGACACACTCATACACACGCACATACCTCAGCCATATTTATTTGTGTCTCAGAATCTCATGCGATCCATTTCTTTTTGAGAATTTTCCTGCGGTGACTAACGATCAGCTGACTCCACGCTGTCTGTGAAGTCTGCATACCAGATTCTAAGACAGGAATTATTTTCCAAACTGGAACTTTAATGCATTAAAACATACAAATTCATACATGCTCTTTGTTTTTGTCATGATGGGGCAGAATTAGACGCACCCAGTAGTTAAAAACATGCTGTTTACAAGTATAGGTGTCATTGCATTCCCAAAATCTTTTTGTAAATCGGGAGATTCTGTTGGGTTTTATTTTCGCCCAAAGACCTTTTTGTGAAGGTAACACTTAAATCTGTCTGTGTCATATCCTCCGCAGGTTATTCTGAGCTCGATGATCAAAGAATGTGAAATCAAGGTGGAAAACAGAGGAATGGCAGACGCACAAGGGTGAGACCTAACAAACGGTCCCATTCACACCGTCACTTAGTCTAAAATGATTTGCGGGAGTTTTGGGTTTTATCGTATGAGAGGCAGTGACGGCAGAAAGTGATGGCTTTAAAGTGGTAGTTAAGAAGAGTTTGGATGTGGAAGAAATACTCCTGCTGCGAGGAGAGGGGTCACTTAACAGCATTGACGCTGGACCCATATTTATTCCCCAGGGAAGAGGAGAGCATGCAAGAGTGTTGGAATCGCACTTAATATGTGGATATCTTCACAGAAAGAGGCTGGAAATGAGAGGAGTTCTCTTGGTAAAGCACTAATAGAGCTGTGACACCGGCCATACTGTGGGTGTCCTTTTTTTTTATTTATTTAAAAGATGTTTCTCCCATCTTGGTGACATGTGTTCGGGCCACATTTATATGGATATAAGAAGTGTGCTAGTAACCAAGTGTGCTTCTCTCTGCACATGTGCTCAATTTTTTTTAGGTTTTTTTATTTTTGGGTGTGCTCCCCCAAAGCCCTCGGGTAAATGACTTGGGGTTAACATCTCAGTGCGCTTGTGCAGGGAGCTTTTTGTTCTTCGTTCATTTTGGTCTGTTGAGTCTTTCTTGCCATAATTGATAACTTGGATCTTTATTTGCACAGCATGTATCTTTTATTTAAGGGCTTTTGCTCTTGGAGGATGTAGGTTTCGGGTATGAGCTATTCTGGAAACTATTTTGATATTTTGTGGCTGTCGCAGCTTAGTGAGCATTCTGTCACAAAGACGTTTTGAAGTGGCATCGTTTAACACTGGTGCAATTCTTTGTAGCTATTGTTTCGTTGAGGTCTGTCGTTAAAGTGTCCATACACCAGTTTATTATGTTTCGCATGCTTATGCACATTTCTTCAGGAAGTTGTATGAAATTGTACGGTTGCCGGACACAATTGGACTTCCCCATACATTCTGTGTACAAAAAGCAACGTGACGGACCCAAAACAGTTTGCAGAAAACGTATCTAGAAGCCATGCAACATAGTCTGAACTCTTCTGTTGAGCAATCAGCAAGCTCAGCAGAGTGTTGTAACCGTTCCACTGCATCAGAGTGCCTGCTAACTCAAAAGAGGAACTTGTGGAGCCGTTGGACTGTAAAAATCAGGAGGGGGCCGCATTAGCAAACAGCATTTCACTACTAAAGAAGTGTAGCGTAAGTGCTGGCACAAGCTCGTCAACAGATAATAGAGGATTGTGCAGGGTTATTTCTGTACTACTGTGCTTTTTTTTGTGTGTGTGTGTGTGTGTGTGTACATCTGTCTTTCAATCCATATATGTTGGTAAAGCAGTTAAACCTTGTTGCTTCATCGCGGCCAAATTCAACCTTTACGCCCTGTTTCTTTTGTTTGTTTTTGTTTTTTTCCCCATAGCTCCATGTCCATCGCCTCCAGTCTGGTGGGTGAGGATGCCAAGACCAAGTTCCTGAGCAAGATGGGCCAGCTGACCACCTCTGGCGCCATGCTGGCCAACGTCTTCCAGAGAAAGAAGTGATCGCGACACTGACTGAACGACCACTGCGACCTAGCTGACAATCCCCTGCTTGGGAGCATTTCATTTTAGTGGGGGGGGTAAAAAAGCGTTGGTTCAGCCTAAAGTAGAAGGAAACCAAGAGTGTTGTTTGTTCAGTTTCAAGAAGTGAAGGTTGTGTCGATTTCAAGTCTCCAGTGCAGCAGGACTCCATGTGCGTTAAAGGTGAACAGCAGTGTTTTTTGCAGTGACCGCTTTGGGTTTCCCCTCTGCCCAGATTCCCTCTCCTTAACACGTAATCATGACGAACACGTTGTCGGGGACTAGGGATTTGACTTTATGAATCAGCCTTGTTAACACTGTCATTTGGGACAGAGGGGGGGGAGAGAGAGCGAGCGAGGAAGAAACTGAACAGTATTGCGATTCACCCAAAGTGATGACTGGACGTTTTTCTGGACTTGAAAGTATCCCAGAATTTCATTTAATTTCAGTGCAGTACTTTGTGTATCCGAAGAGCTTCGCTAGGACACAAATCTCTGAGCACGGCCCGCTGGATTTTATTTTGAATTTTAAACGCCATTTTGGAGCAAAGCGTTGTGCGATGGATGCATTAACTTGCATTTGTATTGAATAATCGTACTGAAAGACAACAAAATGGCCCAGAGTCTGTTAAGAATGCCTTGTACAGTGTATCTGGACGGCTCAGAAGTATCGCCTACTTGAAGCTATGGAGGGGGGGATGGTCTTGCCTTTTATTTCTTCTTCGTCTGTCTGGTTTTTGTTTTGATAGCTTCTATTTTATAACTTATTTATGTCTTAATGAAGAAAATGCATACCTTATTCCAACTTCCAAAGAAATTTGCACTTCACTTTACTATTTTGCTCTTTATTATATATATATATATTTGTTTTAATTCAGAGTCTTATACGTAATGAACATTATCACTACTGTTAATGGATTCCTTCTTTGTTGATCCGTTTTGGCAACGTGTAGTTGAAGAACAACTGATCATAATTATTCCCTCCCCGTCTGTTGCATCTTGTCTCTCTGTGTTGCAGTGTCTCTGATAATTGTACTGTTTCTTTTTCTAAAGTGGGTGTTTGGTTCCTTTTTTTTCCCTTCTTTTCATTGTTCTTTTTCAATATGCTGTAAGGGAAACAGTAAATCACGGTATCATACACTGAACCAAGGAGGATGGTACTCATTATGTATATTTGAAATTGGTGTCATGGTGTAATAAAAGATGGAGATGAGTTGTGTACTTAAATGTACTCCTGGAGGCCTCACTGGAATGTCTGCGTGCTTTTAGCCGTCTTGGTGTATGTGCTGAAGGAAAACCCCGAGTTCTGATTGTGGTTCGTGGCTCAAAGTGTCGACAGGTGTCGAAGGCTGTAAAACAGAAGTCATTTCGCAGACAAACACACTCGACCTGCTGTCCCTGCCTCTCGCGTCCCAACCCTTTGATGTGGTCTATTGTCTGCCGACTGCGACAAACCAAAGTCCATCTTGAGGGACATTCCAGACAGCTCACCCCAAATAAATACATAAGTAAAAGCTCAGATCTGCCGTCAAGATTACACTACCTCTCAATCCACGCTATCTGTTCTTTTGACCTAGTATGAATAACATGGTTAACTTGTGCATCTCGGTCAAAGGAATCCGGAATCGCAGGAATGTAACGGGGCAATTAAAGCACAATCCATCTTAGTGACACGATAAGTGAAGTAAAGTAGAGAAAATGTTGCCATTTCTAATATTATCAATAACACAGTTTTCATGCAGTTCTTTTTGACCTGTAGTGGAATCCACTGTATTCACTGTAGTATATTTGTGTTGGGTCGGGTATAGGCCCCTTTTTAGAGCTGCTCTCATTTAGTAGGTGAACAACACCCGAGTGAGCTGACACCCCTTCGATAAAGAACAGCATTTGCATATTCAGGCTAATATTCAACCATCATCGCTGATAAGTCACCAGGTGGACAAATAAATTGATACAGGACTGGGGTGGAACTAGATGACATGGCAGCATGCTGTGTGTTCTCCCGCTGTCTGTCTGTAGATGTATGTATGTGTGTGTGCAGAGACGGATGCCTTGTACGTTATTTGCATTCGTAGTGAATAGTTTTGTTCTTTTGCATGTCAAAATAACACCTCTGCTTGCCAAGACCCTAGCTTGACTTTTCTGCATGTCTGTGTGTGTGTGTCACCATGCAAATATGTGTACCTGCATGCACATCTGGCTCTGAACCTGTATTTCTGTGTGTGTCTGTGTGTGTGTGTGTGTGTGTGTGTGTTAATGAAAATTCGCCTGTCATTTTTGTTTGCGTGCGATGGCGTCCGCAGGCGGCGGCTCTAACTCGCGCTGGTGACTTGGGTGACTCACCGATCACATCTGTTTCCAAAGCAAGCAGGAGCCGCTCACATCCAGCCCTGAAACCGCCGGAACGTGGTGGCTGAGCTTTAATGTTATTATTCCACTCTGTTCTGCGTGTACGTGAGGGGGCCATGTGCATGTTTGTCGGTGTGTTCAAGGGGGGGAGGCCGTGCCGAACTCTTGGAAGTGCCAAAAGCATGGCACCAAAACAGGCTTTAGTCCACGGAACGAGTGTGTGCTCCGTTAATGGGAACCATTCAGCAGCTTACGGCTTGTGTGTGCGTTTTTGTGTACATGAGTTGTCTGGAATGGGCCTCCTTCGTGAACTCGTGACACAACCCACATGCTTGCGGAGCTGCACAGTCGGTTCTCTGACCCAGGTCACTTGGAAGTGCGGTGCTTGTTAACCCGGCGTGGCGTCTGCCTGCAAGTGGATCTACATTTTTTCATATACGTCAAAACAAGCTACATTGGAAGTGCTGTGTTTCCAAGGGGAGCCTACCAGAGACCTCTCTCCGTGTTTCCACTTTGCTGTTCAGGGTTGACTTCGGCGTGAATATTTGGGGTGCGTTCAGAGGCGAGCTGAGGTTTCTGATTGCTTAAAGAGTCAAATCGGGCTCTTAATTGCTACTGTGCGAGCTGCAGAGGCCACAGAGCCTCTCTCAGCATGTTTTTACAGGAGGGAGGGGGGGAGGACAGAGCCCTTTACCTCCACTGGCTCAGATTGAAACCATCGTTCTTCTTCCCTTTTCTACCCCGGTTGAACTCGATATGAGTTCAGAAGTTCTTTATCTATCTACACACGTCACCTGAACCTCAGTCACTATTGATTTTTAGTCTTAATTTCTGGATATGATTGGCAATCTGTGCTTCACATTAACACAAATATCTGGTTATTTTATTATAACAAGACATGTTGGTCTCTCTTCTTTTCTCTCTGTCACAGATGTTTTTCCTCCCCCCCCTTGTTTACAGCGCTCCTCTTTCCCCTCTCACCCCGATCGGCCACCAGTTTTATCCGCTCGGGGGCCAAATACATGCAATTTGATATTTGCATAACTGTCACGCTGAGGAGAACATATTTCCACTTTCTCAAACCTTCCCTCTCATGACATGCCAAGAGGAGGCTGGGCTCAGCCCGGCCATGCAAATTCAGGTGGAAACACATCCACTGCTTTTTGACTATATATATCTATATCTATATATATCTATATCTATAGATATAGATAGATCTCTCTCTCTCTATATATATATATGTGTGTATATATATATGCATATGTGTATATAT
>JAVQJF010129753.1:0-39485 GCA_036023855.1 Gadopsis marmoratus
TGTGTGTGTGTGTGTGTGTGTGCGTGTGTGTGTGCGTGTTAAACTGCACATTCATGATGCATCTGTGCTGCAGACGTGTCACGGCTGTGCACGTAGCCTCGGCCTTGTGACTCGGGTGATGGTGACTTGTGTTTTCTCCGCAGGCCATCCAGCCGAACGGCGTCTCGAGACCTACGCCTGCTTACCTCGCGTGAGTCGCACGTGAACATGAACATGAACGCGATGACCTAGTTTTTGTTTTTTTTTTTGACCCCGTCTCTCGCTGGGACACGCACTCATCCCTCATATTTTCCCTTCCCCCCCACAGGGGAGGAAACCCGTTCGCCACGGTCAGACTACGTCCGACCGTCACCAACGACCGCTCCGCGCCGGCCATCTGATCCGCCCGCCCCGGAGGACGCGCAGCTCTGCTCCGCCTTTGCCGTCAGCAGCTTTTCCTGGTCCGGATGCAACCAGACAAAACTGGGCCAGAACTGAGAGAGAGGGGGGGGGAATAATAAAGAATAAAAAATGCCATTTGAATCTGGGATCTCCTTACTGCTGCAAACTCTGTGAAAGTATTTTGGGACCGTTTTATTTACAGAACAGATAAGATGCTTGTGTATTTAAGATATTGTATATTTTCCATGTCTATTTTTGTCCTTGTTTGTGGTGGTGATATTTAAATGACCATGTTCTTACCTGCACTCGAGAAATGGATGAATAAAAAAATCTATATAATTCTGCAATGTATTTATACTGTTGATGTTTGTTCATTGTCAAAATGACTGTTAAGAATCTTTTCTGTTGCCATAGGACAGTAGAAGAATGTATTGTAGAGGACCCCTGCATTTCACTGCTGGTGTCCTTATGGAAATGTTGCATCTCAGTATCGATACCAACATTATGTTGACTGTTGCTGTCAGGAGAGGAAACTGCAGACTTTTAAGTGATGAATCCAAAAAGCACAAGTGATCTTTATCCTTAAGTCCTCTTGTATATATTTGTACAACCGATGCTATATTGTCCTTTGCCATCTAACTTCACTTTTTGTAGAGCGAGTCGTGGAGACAGGACTTTTGCCTTAATGACACATACCTACTGTAAAAAAAACTATTGTACACCTGTTGCATTTTTCAAATTATGGACACGAGTTATGACAATCGTCTCATCCACATTGACAACGCAATCACTTCTGCTTTAATGATTACACTTGGCATTTAAAGACCAGTGTGCTCACTCGTTTTGGTCTTTGGCCCCCATTACACCCTTACTAGAATTTGCTGTATGAAAAATAAAGATTTATTTCTTCAACTTGCTGTTTCGTATGTTACCATGCATGCGTAATCTACAGTCGTTTACAAGCAGAGGTGTAAACTTGATGACTTTAATTTCGACTCTCAGACTCGGGACTTCACTTGGACTTGAGAATGTCCAAAGATTAAAAGTATGTTGTTTAAAGACAACACTTCCACTATGAAAGTGCAATGTCAGCACTACTTTCTTACATTTCGTTACACTTGTTTTAACAAATACGATTCATGATGTTTAAACACATTACTCTTGTTAAAATGGCATTACATTTGGTGAAGAGCACATCGTGACTCGGGACTGGACTGTCTTAACTTAGGACTTGTACAAAACAATGAAGTCACTGTCCCATCTCTGTTAAGGAGTAATGTTCATCTATTTGGAATTTTTTTTTTTAAATCAAGAGTAGTCACAAACATAAGTAGCATTCATTTTTAATTACAGTAACTCATATAAAAAGTAAGAACCTCAAATCGTAAGAGCATGCGTAGTGTTTTCTAAAGCAAGAAGTATTTTCTTTTAAATCCCTCCCACCCAGTTATATCTTTTTCCTCTGTCGTGGACAGTTATATAACATGTTGATGCGACTGAAACTGCAGACATGGGGACATAGACATTCTAATTGATTGTCTGGTTGGGGACAATGGTGCAGGGTGACTTGTCACAGAGTAGAATGCTAAGATAAAAATCCAGAGGTTGAGAGATTTCTCCAGCTTTTACTCTCGGCACGCTTCCTTGAAGTGGAACTCGGCCCATCACAGGAGAAGTCTGCGCTTCCCTCTTAACGTTTTCCTCTTAAAAAGTAGGTAGAAGTCCAAAGTCAAACAGTGATTGAGGTTGGAAAGTCGAGGGCATTTCAGATTGTATGTACCTGAGGTCTGCATTGGCCCTGGAAAAGCACAACCCAGCAGAATCATCAAACAAACGGTCAGTGCAAATATGGCCCCAAGAAATTATATCAACAAAAACAGACAAACTGGTGCAGGCGTTCCGCCTGAGGCAAGTCCATCGTTTCAGCCGGGACAGATCACGTCCAAGGATCTTTGCACGTCTTACTTTACTTTAAACATGTTAGTCTGTGTGACAGAGTGTGTGTGCGTACAGTGTCACTAAGCACAATGTTAACCCAAACGTATGTATGCAGCGTGCCAGCAAAAATAAAAAAATATATATATAAAAAGGAAGAAAAATATTTGGATGCAGAAACTACATGTACTTCAGTTAATTCTGGCTTGACGAAACACAAAAAGGAATATGCTCAAATCCTTGGATAACTGAGCTAAATCTACAGATGAAATCATGACTGGTGGAATCTCAGATGATCACTCAGCATGTGGTGAAGGCACTGACAACAGCTTACATGTGCTAGAATATATTCGCAACTAGCAGATGAAAATAGACTTCTACATGTTCCTCTAATAAAAACACATCATTCATTGTAACATCTTGATCATTTGTTGTACATAACATAATGGCAACAGCAATGTGCAATATTAAGAAAAGATAACAAAATAAGAAGACACAAATATGCTGGATTGTGTGTAGGTGTGTGTGTAAGTGTGTGTAGGTGCGTTTAGGTGTGTGTGTGTTTGCGCATGGGAGTACGTGCAGGTGCATGAGCTGTGGTTTGGTCCCACTAGCCGAAGGTGGCGCCACAGTTTGGACACCTTCTCTGACGCAGTGCGAAGCAGAAGATGAGACCCAGAGGGAAGAAGACGATGGCACACAGGATCCCCAGGCAAGTGAAGTCGTCCTCCAGGACGCCAACTCTGCGCGCGCGCGCGCGCACACACACACACACACACACACACACACACACACACAAGGAAGCAATAGTAAGGAACAGAAACACTGACGCAGGATTTAAATGGACCAGAACCTCTGCGTGACTGGTAAAATGGAGAAACAAAGATTATGCAAAATGATCACAAGGGGATGCAAAACTGATACAAAAGCAGTGCTAAATGACGCCAAGAGACACAAAACAACCATAAAAAAGGAGACAAAAAAAAAAACAAGGAGATCCAAAATGACCACAAACAATGAAGCCACGTTGTTGGTGGTGATTTCGTGTCTGTTTCAGTTTGGGTGTCTTGCTCCTGTGTGGGAGGGTGGGGGCCACTCTGGTTTACCGTGGCACCACTCCACATACATGCAGCTCTGCCATGTTGTAAGTATTTGCACAACTTATTTGTACACTGGTGCCAGTAACACTGCCATGATGCACATGCTGACTGCACCGGCCTCTTTCAACACTTGTTAATGTTTTACACACTGTAGACACACACACACACACACGTGTGTGTTTAGCACGTATGTGGTACTTTAATATAAAGGTGGATACAAAGTGCCTCGTTGAGCATAGACATTAATTTAAACAGCCAAATGAAAGAAGACAACGTGTCTGTGTAGATATTTGTAGTCACAGAAAACACAGCAGTCTTAGCTCATTTCTAAGTTTGTCAGTCGACCTCATTTACGACTGAGATGTTCTTTTTTTGTAACTCTATAATGTCATGTTACAGTAGGTTCCAGAGACTGCCCGTCATGAAAGCTACAAAGCAAGCACATACACAACCATATAACTTTCAGTTCAAGCGAAACCAACAGTTCGTTCACCCTGTGACAAGGAACAATCCTGCTGCGCTGTTGTGAAATGAAAAGCTACACCACCGGGCTCCTCGACTTCCTGGAAGAGATATACAGGATATTTCATTATTCAAATACAAACCAGTAGATGGGAGTACACCTGACTTCCATTTGGTCTTTGGGCTCCGTGTGGCCCGACGAGCTCTGTCACATGTTTGAGACTGAAATCATCTGACTGACGGGATGCTGACTCAAGCACGGAGAAACTGAGAAGCTTATAAAACTGACTGCAACAGCATTAGGTCACACCGCAGGCCTGACTACTCGAGCGCAGGAACAGTGAAAGCACACGTACAGACGGCAAACATGTACAAACACAAATGAACAGACACACGGACAGAAAGTGGTGATCGTAGCCTCAACGTTAGCTGTGCTCTGCTCACCTCCATTAGTGGGGCGACAGCGTCTCACATTATTTGCTCTTTGTGTTTGAACTGTGTGTGTGTGTGTGTGTGTGTGTGCGCGCGCGCGCGCATGCACGTACGTGCTCACCTGCAGGCGGGGCAGCCTCCCACCACCACTACAGAGGGTTGGACGATGGTGTAGGTCCCAGCGTAGGGCTGCTGGGCCACAGCAGGGGCCATTTGGGCTGATGGGTATGCTGTGGTTGACACAAGGAGATGAAGGCATTCTAATGTTATTGTGGACACTCGCTGTAAATATTAATGTGATTTTTCTTTTCATTTCTTTTTTTTTTTTAAATTAGACCGGTTACCACGCCGTGCTTAGATTTTTTATTTCAGGGGGTATCACACGCGACACACGTTCACAATCAGAGGCCGCACTTATCAGTGTGAGCGGGTTCAAAGAGAGAACACAAGGTAATAAACTCACAATACAAAGAAAGGAGTCACTGTGCGGGCTGTGCAAGTTGGTATCTTCCATTTCAAAGTCAGGTTAAATAGAGCTTTAGTCCAGCGTTATCTACTGGCGTGAAAATAAATGTCATGAAATAAGAGTGCGGCGATCTTTGGCAGAATGTATGTTGTGTTCAGCTCCCACCTATTACACTAACAAGACGGATCGACAACTACAAGGAGTCATCATCAACAGTGCCTTCCTTTCGACAACAAACGCAGCAAAGAGCTCCGAGAAGGCTCAAGCTGCTATAAATAAAAGCAGGTTATGACAAAATCAGAGCCGATTATAGACTGAAATCACTGTACATCTACAGAGATACTTGTGTGACGCTGTGAACTTTGATATCATAACCACACCTGCATTTTCAGAAATACTGAGCAACACCTTGTGTCCTGTGAGAGACACGGACAGAACATTGTTTTGTATGAATCATCCCTTTCAGTTTCAGCTGCAGACTAGCTTAAGCGACCAAAACCATGCAGTTGAGCAAACAGGATATTACAAGAAATCAGACTTCACTTCAGCTCAGAAGGACTTCCTTCCTTCCCTCCTTCCTTCCTTGTCGGCCTCATGGCAGCTCTCAGGCTGCAGTGGCCCAGCTTCTGATGGCAAAGCTGCCAAAACTTATTTCACTTTCTGTTGTTAAACACTCACTAATAAGGGTTTGCTAATACTGGAAACTATTGCTCGGTTATTTGTGGCCGCGCTACAGAAAAGAAAAAAGGGGGTGAAACAAAAGGCTCAGATTTAAGCAGAACCTGGTCAGGGTGAAGAACAGACGTAGCTGTCGCCGTACCGCGCATGCGCAGCACTGGATCAACTTCCCAAGTCTCGGACGCGGCGGATCAAAAGCTGCCCCCCCCCTTTTGGCTTCGTCACGCTCGCAGAAGCAATGCGACCTTTAATGTTTCCTTTAAACCAAGTGGAAGTGGGCAGAAGTGCGGCCTCGCTTCCCGGCCGGGTACTTTCAGGCGGACGTGTGCTACAGAAACGGGGCTACTTGCCTTGGCCATCGGGGTACTGGTAGGGCGGCGGGGCCGGCTGCCCGATGGCCCCGTAGCTGTGCTGCGAGCCGCACTCACAAGCCGCGGGCACGGCGTGGTAGGCGGGGGGTCTGTCCTGAAGGAGAGGCTTGCGGTCCACCATCGCACCCGACGTAATGCGTCCTCAAGTTGTCTTCGTTCTCTGCCCTGAACTTGGAAAAAAATAAACTCGGCGGCAGAAAAGGCTCCAAAAAAAAAAAAAAAAAAAACTTAACTCCGGCTACTCGGCCTCCGCGCGACGCTGACCGACGCGCAGTGGCGACGAAAACAAAGAAACGGCGCTGCGCAAAAACGAAACTTCGTCCCTCTCCATGCGCCAACTTTGTCCCCCGTCGTCGCAGCTCAGCCCCGATTATTTACCGAACGTCCACTTTGCACGCGGGACCGGGCCGAATCATTCTGGTGGCGGTTAACTCGACTCCATTTCCCGCCTCGCAGTTGGTCCAAAACAACGGCGGTGTTTGGAACTCAGCTGGAAGTCAGAGGGGCTTTTCCCCCGTTCTGTCTGTCTGTCTGTCTGGACTGTCACAAGAGCGGCGTCACGTGACGCGCCGAGAGGAGGCTCCTTAAAGCGACAGGGCCGCGTGCAGCTGCCGCATGCGCACAAGCACGCGTCTCCCGGGCCCGCGCGCGGTGCATCGCTGGAATTATGCAACAGAACGCACGAGCTCTGAACTGTGACCCGCCGCGTGGTGTCCTGGTCCGGAGCGGATCCACGTCCTCCGATCTGATCACAATTCTTGACGTTTGACCTCAGAACTCATATATTTCCATCTACTCGTATGTACTAACTGTTCCATCTTTACTTTTTTTTAGATGCATGTCCGTTTCTATCTTCCCGTAAAAAAACAAAACCCACACAGAGAGCAGATTCTGACATTCAGCTGATTCTGAAAAGATATGAATACAATCATAGCATTAAATGACATCAGTATTAACATTATCTGATAATGTGAGTACCCAGAGAGTAACAAAACCCTTGATACTTTAAGCACATTCAGACCTTGTGTACTTTTAGTAACACGTTGCACGCAGGACTCCACCTACAGGTGCTGGGCAGCAGCTGAGACTAGTGATATTATGAAAACCTGCAGACTGTTGCCTCAACATGGCACACTCAGTCCTGGTCTACAGCCCCCCCTTGCAGCTCAGGTGGATCATTTATAGTGTACTAAAGTGTGTCACCACCTCTGTCCGAGAGGCTCCTTGTTCCCCCCTGACATTCACTTTACCAAACATAGATCTTATTTGGAAAAGTTGGCCATGAATGAACGTGTCTTGAGCGCCACTCTGGCATCTTTTTCATCTTGATCACCGCTGCAACGCTGTGTGTTCTTATGTGCACAGACCACAGCGGCTTAGTGTTCGTTCGCATTAAATATACTGTAGCCAAACAAGTACAACCGCCCCTGCGCTTCAATTATTCATTCGGCGCTGAATCAATTATTGAAATATGCGCGTCAATCAGCTGCGGCCGTCGGAAAAGAAAGACCAAGGAGGGGGGGGGGCGACTGTGTTCCGCCAATGGGAGAGCGAGATCCCACCCACCCTGCAGCGCTGCAGCCAATCAGATGCGACACTTCCTCCATTTCCTGTTGTGGAGTTGCACAGCGCTGTTCTTCCTCTGGTCCGGAATGGGAATTAAATCGCGCTGCCGGGATGTGCATGAATGACTTTACGTCTCCGCTGCAAACGTGTCGCTCGCGGCGGAGCCTCGTATGTGAGTAACTGCTCTGCGCGTGAGCGTCTCTGACGGACAGCTGACCGCTGCCTGCACCCTGGCAGACCCCGGCAAACAGATTATAGCCGACTTTGCGGCATATACGACTCCCCGTCAGCCATCTGTGTTATTGCGCTGCATAACGTGCTGTGACTGCTTGTGTTGTTGTCTAACGTGGCGTCTTTGAATGTGTCCTAGCGTGGGCCTCGCAGACGGCAGGTATCGGCCGTTGCACTTGATGCCATGACACGTCTGTTGTTATTCCCTTGACAACCGCGGATCGGATAGCCTGCCAAGATCCAGGTAGGCTGCTGTGTGAGCCCTCCGTGTTTTGGATCCTGGATTTACTGTAGCACCTGTGTGTGTAAGGCTCCTCTGCAGGCTGCAGGTGCACGAAGTTTATTCTAGGCAATTGGAGTTTATTCTAGGGAATTGGAGTTTATTCTAGGGAATTGCGATCTTACAAAAACTATGTAATGTGATAGGCCACATTGACTCCCAAGTTCTTTTTCTGTCTTTATAGTTCAGTTTGAATTCGACAGTCCTGTTCCAGCGGCTGGTTTAAGCACATAACTGTAGGCCACACTGGTTTTAAATAAACCGACTAAAAGGCCTGTTTGAATATACAGCCGAGCCGAGGCGCAGTCAATACTGTAGCGGATTAGTATCCGTCAATAAGGGTCAAGCTTAAGCAGCCAGAAAATGTCTTCCGGTCAGAAATTTCAAATTAAAACTCCAATGCCATGTCTGAGTGGTCATATCTAACGTTTATATCGTGATTTTGAGAAAAAGTAAGAATTCCAATAAATGATAGCTTAGGATAGCTCTTTTTTTGACAAACCTTGAAGACCTGACACGAATAAGTACAGATAAATAGAGGAAATAACAAAATTAGAAGTAGCCTATATAAAACAAAAATAAGAATAGAAATAAAAAATAGAAACTATACAAGAGCAATTAAACTCAAAATAACAAGGCAAGAGTGACATAGTTGTGTGATTAGTAGCAAATTGTTAAAAGTGTGTGTGTGTGTGTTTGTGGCGGTAACTACCAGAGTGGGGAAAATAACAGTCACTACTGAAGGATGAATCTAAATGCAAATGTAGGTTTCACTCATGGCCGTATCACTAAGGCTGAAGTACACAGAGCCATAAAGTACCAGGCAGCTTGGATCTGTGTCATCTGAGTGCTGTCTTGCTGTCTCCGTTCAGGGTCCATCATGCCCATCACGCTGCTGTGGGCCGTGGACGTGTACGGCCGGGTGTACAGCCTTTCCACAGCAGGCCAGCGCTGGGAGCGCGCAGACGACATGCTGCTTGAGCTGAAGCGCGTCACTGCGGGGAAGGGCCGCTGCTGGGGAATTGGCTGCGACCACCACGTTTACCTCAACATGATGCCCAGTGAGACCCCCATCCGCTACCGGGAGGAGACCTATGAAAACCAGGCAGGCCCAGGCTGTATGTTGTTACACATCCAATGTAGACGCTGTATTTTATTGACGCTAAAGTGATGCTCTGCGCGTTTTCAGAGGTGGAACCCAGTGGACAACTTCACTGACACACTGCTGCCCACCGACCGCTGGCCGTGGAGCGACGTGACCGGGATGAATTCTCAGCCGCTCCACAGCTTTGAGCTGCCCTCCCGCAGCTGGGAGTGGGAGGGAGACTGGTATGTGGATCAGACTGGGGTAAGAAACACAGACACAGTCCTCTTTTTATTTATTTCAGTGCTTTGTTCTTGCTTGCTATCTTTTTAATATTGATTAATGACATATGAAATGTCTCTGTGTGTGTCCCTCCCCAGGGCTGGGAGTATGCAGTCGATTTCCCTGCCAACTTCTCCCCGGACAAGAAGTGGAACTCTTGTGTCCGTCGCAGGCGGTGGATCCGCTACAGGAGATACATAGCACAAGGCTCCTGGGCGAAGGTTTGGACACTTTCTGGTTATACTACATATCTGTGGGATTCTGCAAGTCTCCCTATCAAATGCTATCAGTCTAGAAAAGCTGAGTACAGGCCAGGCTGAAGATTCGAGTCAAGAGTTGCTGTGTTTCTGCAGATCCCCCTGGACAATCCCAGGAAACCTCCGCTGCCGCTCTGTGACATAAGCTGTGGTGGTTGGGAGATGAGCGACCAGTCTGGAAGGTATCCCTACCTCTGGGGCGTGTCTCAGCAAGGGCAGGTCAGTCCACTGGACCAACAGTCGTGTGACGAAGGTTTTAGAGCATGTGAAGTACACCCAGCTTTCTGGCCATTTTCTTTTTCATTTTTCAACTTAAGGTGAAGGATTACATGCAACCCTGAATGTAAACCAATTACATGAATCCAGAAAAGTTCTGATTGTAAACGTTCTTGAAAAGCTGATACAGCACTGAATGCACCACGCTCTTGTTCACAGTAGTGTGTATTTTCACCCTCCACAACCCCTACACGGTGCTGTTAAATATGTCTTAATTAAACACACTGATATACACAGAGATTTGAATGCTATGAGATCAAATGCTGCAAATATGGATCACAGGCCAGATGCTGTAGCAACAGGCTGCTATCCTGCTGTCAGTGCAGTTCACCTTTAATGTTTGGCCACAAGAGGGCAGCATGACTCCATATAATTTACATAGTCAAATTTTAAGGGCCTCTTGATCCAATTAAATCCTGTTTGACTTAATGCTTCATCACCAAATATATGTGTTTTTGAAATTATACTTTAAATATGGTTTGACGCTCTATTAATGATCTATGACATGTTTGCTTGCACTGGCATATATCTGATATGTATATACACAGTATATAATATATTGTACGATACATATCATCATGGTATCATTTTAAGCCAAGGAGCATGTTATATCATGTCCCACCCAGTCTGATCGTATAACTTTCCCCTGCAGGTGTGGTTCAGAGAGGGCATCCACCCTCGGGTCCCAGAGGGCTCCAGCTGGGAGGAGGTAGAAGTGCCCAAGGAGGTGGCTCAGTTATCGGCAGGCCCCGGAGACCTGCTGTGGGCTTTAATTTGGGATGGGAACCTGCTGGTCCGTACTGGCCTCAGCCTGGACAGCCCGACTGGTTAGCATTCATTGTAGTTCGCATTTACCCCCCAAATCTATTGTCTTATATTTATCTCATAAATATCTCATAAATAATATAAATATTTGCCCTTTTTCTTTTCGTTAACAATCCTTTTTATGCAATCATTTTATGATTGTGGGGATTTTGTCAGGATATATTCGACCTTTCCATCTCTTCATCTTGACCTCTTGAGCTTGTTTTTTTGTGAGCTTATGATACAATAGCTGTCTGGATACGAGTTGTGAATTGCTCATTTCAACACTTAAGATTTTGTTGTCCCAGCATCATAGTGTATGAGGTACATTTTGATATATATATATATATACGTATATACTAAAAGAAACCTAATGTCAACAAAAGGTGCCATTACAACTAGGTGTAGCGTTGTAGGAGCATAATTATTTTTCTTCTTCTTTCAGGCATGTCGTGGTTAGACGTGGAATCACCAGGGAAGGAGGTTGAAGCGCTTCATGTGGCAGTTGGAGTTAGCGTGGTCTGGGTGGTCACTAAAGACTATAAGGTGAATCAAATACTGCTCACGTGTGAAACTCTGAATAGGCTGTCGTTCATTTTGGTGGTAACATTATCTGTATGCGTTTCAAGGTGTGGTTCAGGCGTGGCGTGAACTCCCACAACCCCTGTGGCTCCGGCTGGATCAGCATCGGAGGGGAGATGATGATGGTGGATGTAGGGCTCAATGACCAGGTTCAAACTTTTTGGATGAGGGCCGAGGCCTTATCACGTTGTTTTGCTTTCCCTCTTAAAGGTAGAAGTCAGAAGACAATTGCAAAGTCAGCTGAATAATTTAATTGTGTTTATGTAACAAATGCATATAATGTAGGTTAAACAATGTAGCTATTACTGTTGAAGGTTTTTTTTTTTCCTTCAGTTTTTACTAATTCTTTCCGTTGTAGCAGGAGAAAAGTAAAAGCATATCTTGGATGGAAATGTATTTACACCAAAACGTATAAACGCATCAGACACAAAAAACCAACCTGTCCGAATAAACTAGCTTTTTTGTCAATTATATTTTGTTATTAATATAATTTAACATTAGCATTCCAGTCTTTTTGCTCAAGCTTTACTGTAGCCTGTTTGTTCCCCAGCCAGCCTCTGCAGTCTAGCTGCTTCCCCTCTGAATGACTCATTTCACCCTCAAGTTTGGATCTGGTTTCAGGATGAGCCAGATCAGGGCTGGGGTCGGCACAGAGAATCTTCGCTCTGTATCTCACTGCTGAGGACTTTGCTAGCACTGCAAACCCACACCTCACACCTCCTCCCCTTCTGTCTCTCACCCCTCCCACCCCGCACCCACCCAGCCCTGCTACCTTCTAGACTCTAGTCCAGCCCGGCTGCTGCCCTGTAACACGAGTACAGCCAGCCGTTCCAGCCAATGTCCCAGCAGTAGCACCTCAGGCCCAGCCATATATATCCCCGGACTATATCCCTACTGGCCTGACATATGGGAGACTCCCTAATTAGAAGCCGTCGTCATCATATCCCGTATTTCATATTTCAGGGCTGCAATTATGGATATGGCTTGTGTGAGGTGGCAGGCGCCAGTGTTACAGTATGGCCTTATAAAGTAACAGCTGACCTGTGTCCTACTAGTGCCTCTCATACAACTGAAGACTGAATTAAAGTTTTAATTTAGTTTTATTTGAAACTTATTAGGATTCTGATTTATCCCATTAGTTTTTTTTTATGTTGTTGCTGATTTAGCTTTTTTGTGAGTGAATTTCAGGGCTCATTGTGTGTGTGCCAGTTTCACCTGTGTTCTACATTGTGTTGCTCTCTTTCTGTCAGGTGTGGGCGGTAGGTGAGGACCGCTGCCTTTATTTCAGAATGGGTGTGACCCCGTCTGAACCCAGCGGGAATGGCTGGATCCCTGTTTCTGCCCAATGGGGCATTAGTAACGAGGTTATTCCCCCCAGGTGTGTATGAATAATCGAGTTGACTCCTCTTGAATATTTTAACGAAACCAACATATTTATATCCCTTTTTTCCCCACATGTGTTTGTTGCTTAATAGGGCTGAGTGCAAGTTTAGCGGCCATCTGACTGAGGCCTCACAAGGCTCAGTTCTGAGCTGCACTGACTCTGACTCAGAGTTAGGTCCTACTGACCCACAAAACAGCACGAATGACACCCCGGCCCTGGAGGCAGCAGCCCCCTCCGTAGTCCCGTTAGGGGAAGCCGGCACACCTATACCTCCCCTGAAAACAGAGGACACTCCTGTAGCCTCCCAACAGGACGTCCCCAAACCATTCATCCCTGCCAGCGACAGCTTCATTAACAGCCTGGTCTCGGACCGCGACAAAACCTCTACGCCCCAGCCGTCCATCACAGAGGCACCACAGGAAGTGAGCGAGGAGCCAACACCAGCCCCAATACTCCCGACCCCTGAGGCTGCAAGACATGATGTCCCCTGGATGAACGTGGATCTGGAGGGGGCAGAAGCGGCTCGAAGCGCACAGGCGGCAGGGTCGTCATTGGGCGATGCTGTTGCCACCTACGCCCTGGGGACTCTGGAGACCCCTCAGGGTGCTGGAGAAGGGGATGGGCCCGTGTGGACCTGGATCTCTGGTGGAGGCTGCGATGTTGACGCTAGTTCACACATCAGCTGGCTCAGCCCCACAGGTATATGGACAACCAGTGTGCAGTGAGAATTTAAGATTCATGTATTTCCTCATTTAACAATTAAATGAAATTAAAACACACAAACTATGTCACATTTAGTTGATTTTCAGTTTATATCTGTGTTTGAATGTTGTACCCTGTGTGTCTGTGTGGCGTGTTTTTACATGTATAGAGGTATACTGTACGTGTCACCTCTACGGTTGTCTGTCTGTCTGCACGTCTGACTCGTGCGTCTCTCTGTCAGGTCCCCTCACCAGCTCCTTGTCATTGACGCCAGTCCAGTCTGCAGCCTGGAGCAAACAGCAGCAGGAGCACAGAGAGGAGATCAGCAGGAAACCGCTGGAGAGAAGCAACGTAAGACTGGTTCTGCTTCCCTTTGACCCCTCCTTTCGGCCTTGGATTGATTATATCCTCCTCTCTTGTCACATTTTCTGTGTCTGCATGTGGTCTCGTCCTCCCGTGGTCCCCCGCCAGTCGGTGTGGGTGCGTAAAGGTGCGCTGCGCTGGTGGAGAGACTGGAAGCCTCAGCGCTGGGTGGATGTGGGCGTTGCTCTCGAGCAGTCCACCAAGTCTGACGGCAGGAAGGACAGCATTTTCTTTGTCTATTACACACAGTACGATGAGAAAAAGGTTGGTTTTCCTTCTAAGTTCTGGTCAGTTAAATTCTCAGAGAAGGTGGCCGATGCGTAGGCAGCACCAAAAGTAAGATCACGACATGTGTGTTGTTAACTAGCCATGTGACACTTGTCTTTGGTTCATGCTCTTCATTCTCATTCGCTTGTGTCTTTGTCTCAGTACCTTCACGTGTTCATAAATGAAGTGACAGCCCTGGTGCCAGTGCTCAGGGACTGCCCCTATGCCTTTGCTGTTTACACAACCCAAAGGACCAAACAGAGGTGGCCTCTGGTACTGGCAGCACAAACTGAAAAGGACATGAATGACTGGGTAACAGTTGCACAGAAACACAGACAATAACTATAAACAGGAGCATGCGTCAAACACTAAAGTGGAAATGTAGCGTAGGACTTAGCATGAAAGGTAGAATTTGAGTTTTTCCATCTTTAACAAGCGTTCCCTGTTGCTTCCTCTGTCCCGTGTGTTTAGTTGTGCCTGTTGTCTGACTGCTGCTGTGAGTGTCGAGGGATCACAGGCCTCCCATCCAGACAGGCCCTGTGGTCCACTACCTCAAAGGGAGACGTCATGGTCCATGAGCCGTCCTTCTCCCTGGAGGCAGCTGCACACGCGCTGGACTGTGACCTCATGTGAGACTGATACCAAATAGTAGACCGCCTGCTTTCTCTTGACCTGGTTTCCCATCACCTATTTTTTTTTTTTTTTGTGTCTGCATAATCTTAATTACGTGTCAGTAAACCTCTCGCTACCATGCTAATGTACCGCTCTGCGCTGGTGGGTATTATTTGTGCTGCTAATCTCTTCCATGGCATGTGTGGCAGCACTCTGTTTCTGTGTGCTAACAATAATGTTGCTAACGCTGGGTGCTTCCACTGTATGGTGCTGCAGGTTCTGGCGGCAGGTCCCGGGTCACCTGCGCTGTGTAGAGTCTAACAGTCTGGGGCTGGTGTGGGGCATCGGGTGGGACGGCACCGCCTGGGTCTACAGTGAGGGCTATGGGCAACAGCCCACCGTGGGTAAAGATGCCCCTGTAGACATATATACTCATACGTTTTGTACATCATCTTTGATACTGATATGACCAAACCTTCGATGGATCCTTTAAATGTCCAATTGTATCACTTTTTTCTGTTTGTCATGTGTTTATTATCATATATTGTCATCAACATAAAATGCATCTGTGACATTTTTAATAACTGCTTAGTTATTTATCGAGTAACCACGGAAAATATTTGCTGGTACAGCCTCTCAAGCTCAGAATCTCTTGAAAGACGAGCAGTTTTAAGAAATTGTTTTAGGCTCTGGTCATTTGAGATGGGAATTTATCTTGTTTCATGTTTACACACTAAGTGCTTATTCTGTAATCTAAATAGAATCTATAATATAAATAATCATTAGCGACAGAATGTCAAATTTGTGTCAATGTCCATAACCCATTTGCAAACCACATAAGAGACAATCGGTGCACTATCTTCTTGCTAACAGCTTGTAGCTCCGTGTGCAATCGCTTAAGCATGATTCAAGACACTCGTTGCAGCTGTAGAGGCACACAAATGTCTAACTATTTATTTGTTAGCATAAAATGTGTTTCCACGTTTGTGTTGCAGATCAGATGCAGCAGCAGACTGACGTCCGGTGTGTTCATGTGTATGAGAATCAAAGATGGAACCCTATGACCGGATACACAGACAAGTATTTGATACGCTTAATCTTTTAGTGAAGCCTTTGCAGTGTCTCTTCATCGTAGTAGCCGTGCTCCTTAAACGGTTGTTGACAGGACTGCCTTTGACTACTCCTACAACATAAACGTTTTGTGCTTTGGCTCCAGAGGACTTCCTACAGACCGCCCTATGTGGAGTGACGAGAGTGGACTGAAGGAGTGCACCAGAGGCAACACACCCCCGCCCTCCCCTCAGTGGTGCTGGGTTGGTGGGATTGATTCAAAAGATTGTGCACACACATTTAATGTCTTGTTTCATCACCAGCTGATTCTCCAACACCAAACTGTGTTTCAGGTGTCGGAGTGGACTGTGGACTACAATGTCCCCGGGGGGACAGACAAAGAAGGCTGGCAGTACGCTGCAGACTTCCCCACGTATGTTACGGTTCTTATTCCTGTTGTCTCAAAGGAAATCAATATTGTAAGAACAGTGAGGTGTGCCATTCGTCTGACTTATCTCTCTCCCACAGGACATTTCATGGCCACAAAACCATGAAAGACTTTGTGAGGCGCAGAAGATGGGCTAGGTAAAGCAAACGCACACATTCTCGCACACATTTCTTTGCTGTGTAACGCGCAGTTTCTTCGGCATCAACGTAATCGCATTTGCTGTGTACAGGAAGTGCAAGCTCACACTGAGAGGTCCATGGCAGCAGGTCCCTCCCATCCCTCTGAGTGGCATCTCTCTGATGCCATGCCTGGCCCAGAGCAGGATGGAGCAGGTCCCTGTCTGGGCCCTCAGTGACAAGGGAGATGTCCTGTGTCGTCTGGGAGTCAGCCCCGAAAACCCTGCGGTGAGAAATGTGCTGAAAAACAACATTCTGCCAGAAAACCTTTACTTTTAGATCTTAACCAAGAGAGATTTACAGCAAGCGCAGCGGGAAGGATTTCTAGATCTTAGATTCTTACATCATAATAATAAGTTTCATTGTAATTCCTTCAGATTGTCAGTTTGCATTTGTCTCTTCTCTGCAAACATTGCTAAACAACATTTATCTCTCTAACTCCAGTGTGTCTGATCTCACAGGGCAGCTCCTGGCTACATGTGGGCACAGACCAGCCCTTTAAGTCCATCTCCATTGGCGGAGCCAACCAGGTGTGGGCCATCGCCAAGGACGGAGCTGTGTTCTACAGAGGATCCGTTTCCCCACAAAACCCTGCAGGTCAGTTGAAAACATTAAAGTCAGATAATGTTACAATGTATCACATCTGCAAAACAAAAAGTCTAAATGATCAAAAAGAAATCTGTATTGACACAAAATGCATAATCTTGTATGCAGCATTAAAAGCCAATGAAGGTTTCATTATTTCAGCAAATGCACCAGGCAGGAATTTACCTCTGGCGCTCTTGTCCCTCTACAGGTGAATGCTGGTATCACATCCCGTCTCCGCCCAGGCAGACTCTCAGACAGGTGTCTGTTGGGCGGACCTCTGTCTTTGCTGTGGATGAAAATAGTATGTAGCAGTAAACCCCAAATTAGTTATTTTATTAGAACTATATACTCTTCAAAACTGGAGATAATTGATTAAAATCCTCGAAACCCTTTTTGTCTCCATATAGGTAACTTGTGGTACAGACAGGGCCTCACCCCCAGCTACCCTCAGGGCTCTGCCTGGGAGCTCATCTCTAACAATGTCACCATGGTTTCTGTGGGGCCGCTGGACCAGGTCAGTATTAGCAGACAGGAAGTCCGGCCAGGAAATCAAGTTACGTCGTGAACACTGAATTTACCAAAAAGCCATTCAAATTGTGTCACCCCAGAAAGCTTTAGGATAGCGAGTATGGTGAAACTTGATTTACCCACCAAAAACAAGTTTTATCAGCAACTAGTGTGGGGTCTGACTGTGAACTGTATGAAAATAAACCACGATTGTCTGGTGTTTGTCTTGGTGCTCTTGTTCTCTCCAGGTGTGGACCATAGCAGATGGAGTGCCAGGCTTCCCTGCTGAGACTACTGGAGCTGTCTGCCACAGGCTGGGGGTGGGACCCATGCAGCCCAAGGGCCAGTCCTGGGACTATGGTATAGGGGTGAGTCCATGATCATTAAGTCTACCCCGTCTAATTCACATGTCAATGATAATATGAAAGGAAAGAAAACAAAAAGCACATACTTATATCTACAGTCTCTCTGAAGGCTGTAGATGTAATTACTATATACCCTATAAATGGTATGCTATGTATAAAAATGGAGTGAAGCCTACTGGTTCCCATAGCGACATACATTTTTAAAAAATTCTTACAAATATATAGTTATTTTGGTCATTTCCTGAAATGGCTGGGAGCTGTAGTTTGTTAGCAAACGTTGCTCAAACAAGATTGAGTAGTGCATTTGTTAGGGACTATTTTCAGCTACAGATTAATACACATTTGGTGCCCTAACAAAGGTATTTGCAGCAGCAGGATGGTGTGTGACGGATCAACTCAAACTAAAAAAGTGCCCATGTTTATCATAATAAAGAAGCATGTCACCCATTGAAACAAAAAAATGTAGAATATCAACAAACCTATAAATATGAAATAGTTTAAATAGAAGGTTTCTGGTTAACAGTAGATTGCAGAGGCTCAGAGTGACCTACACCCACATTTTAGCTACACATTGTGCTGAATGTATTTAGCATTACTGTTGTGCCAGCACCAAACAACCATCATCATTTTATTTTATTTATTAGATTTAAACAGGGTTTCAAAGATGTTTCCTGTATACTGCAGCCTTGTTAGCGCCCTCTAGTGCACAAGTCCTGCAACGTGCAAGTAAGTTAGCAAATAGTTATGGGAAGATCTGTGCACGAGAGCCGTGCATGCGCGCAGATGTGCAGATGTATTTTCAAGGTCATTTACGTGTGTTCGACTTCCAGGGAGGATGGGAGCACATCAGCGTGAGGGGGCACTCCGCCGAGGCTCCCCGCGCCCCCCATGCTCCAGCTGTTGGATCCCCGCGCAGCCCGCTCCCTCCGACACAAGTGAACGGGAATGCTGTGGGTGTGTAGCGCCCTCCTCCATCTCCTCCTCTGCCCCCAGCCCTGTTTGTGCCTGGATCCACATTTGTCTGCTCAGGCCGTTCCCACAGGCCCCTTCTCCCTCCGTGTAAAGGGAATGCACAACAACTGAGTTTATCCTGTATATATTTTGGTTGGATTTGACTCTTCGACGGACAGATGAATGTTACTCCCTGGTTTGTTTGCCAGGCAGAGATCATGTCGTTATGCAGTGATGACACGACAGGAAAGCACAAGAGCGTTTAATGTAGAATGGATCTTGGTGTCTTGTGGGATAAAAAAATGTAAAAGTGAGTGCATGTGTTTGCTCTTACTAGGCTTTGGCTACTCGTCGTGTTGGGATCTAGCTTTCTAGCTTTCTTATATGCATTCTTATTTACAACGTCCTGTGATAACCTAAGATGGTGGGACTTTGATAAAGGGCTACGGCTTGGGTACTTGTCTTCAAACACACAATCCCACTGTAGCCTAAATTGTTTTGTGTTTTGTCTGACAGTTATTTATTGATTTTTGCATTTTTTGAATTTTGTGTCTCCATATATTTATTATATGTTTGCAATGGAGTGGGGTTGTTTTTTTTGCCCATAGTGCTACGACAAGCCTTCCTAATATTGAAGACTGTTTCTAAAGGACTGGCAGAATTTGAGATCTGCAGAGGAAAAATACAATAAATTCAGTCTACATTACCAGATTAGACATCTCTATCCACCTGCAATAAGGAACGTTCTTCCGGTTAGTATTATATCCATCCACATAACTGCTATGACCATGATGTGACTGTGACTGTTGAATCTTGCACAGGAGGTCCGAATGTCACCATGACTCGACGTTCTTCTTACAAGGGGCATCGAAGTGTGAAATAAAATAAATAAAATAAAAATATCACTTTATGTTCTGACATCATTTGAGTCGGTCTGGAAAACTAGACTGCAGTTTGTGGGCGAACAGCAGAGAGTAAATTACCTGACCTTGACATATTTTTATTTTACTAACTAGACTGCGAAGATGAAAGTTTCATTATGGAAGGAGTAGTTACAGTAAGCTTTGATAGCCATCTGTCTTTTTCACAGCAGACATTTTAACTTGTCATAGTAGGAAAAATCACAGGCGTTACAAGTACGGTGGCTCTGGTCTGTTTAAATGTCCCCAGTAAGCCGTGACAGTGAGCCGGCACGATGACATTAATGATGGCTGCATTCCATTTAGGAGAGTCAGTTCCAGGGCTCTGGTATTGCATATGCTCATTCAATGACATGGATTCCTGGGACAATTCCTGGGTTTGTGCGTGCACAGTGTTGACTGGGACATTTTTAGTTCGCTGTGAACGGACTGTATTCCGAAGTGTTTGCCCCCCCCGTTTCATGTTATTCTATCCATCCATCCTGGAGGGCTGGAGTCTATCCCACGATGCATTGAGTAAAAAGCAGGGACACTCCAGTTCGAGTTAGTTTCAAAACGGGTGTTGTGTGTAGAGCCAAAGTATATCCAAATGATACCTCCCACACTAGTTCTGGCTCCATCCCACCACAGTGATTACATTCCACATCCTAAGAGCCAGTTTTAGTAGCCAGGGGTCATTCCTTGCCTGCTGGGTGACTGGCAAGACACCAGACCCCACCCCACAGCCGTACTATGTGCAGCAACCACACCGACAATGTAACATAAGCTACCAACCCTAATTAGAAGTTCATTTGCATTTATTTTCATATTAAACAGTGTAATTATAAACATTTCATTCAATTACACTAAGCATGATAAATATGAAGTAAAAATATTTTTTTTTAAATCTACAAGTTTAAAGGACAGGATGAATTCACATCTGCTTTTGTGTCTTAATTTAACTGCTTTTAGCCAACGACTGATATGTTCCTCTGATCAACTCAGCTTTTAAGTTACAAAGTGAAACCTCATACCAATAACTCCGTTACATCATTTTCCATTTACAGACAGAGAAAATTAACATTTACATACATCAGGTACAGTTCAACATTAAGTTACATTTCTCAAATGTGCAAGATTAAGCAAATGTATACTGTAGTCAAATAAAACAAGATTTCCTTAAATAAATGTTCAAGTTTAACTGAAGCACAGGCTGCTGGTTTTTAACCGAGGTTAACATTGTCTAAGATACTATACAGTGTCTTCTGTATGGGGCGGGGGAGATGGACATTATCTACTACAGGTGTATACTGTAGTATAGCTGTTCATCAGGTCATATGTGACAACATCTTTAGGTGTTTTGAGCCATTAGAAAGGAAAGAACCATACAGTAACTGCATAACCTAGTTTCAAAGAGCTGTGCTTTTATAGCTGTACATGAAAACCTTGTAGAGAAAGCATTTCTTGCTCCATAACCATTTGAATTATGCTTCTATACAGAAACCCACATCCCCAACCAACCCTGTACAGACACAGAGACGATGTCTGGCCTGCAAATGATAAGATAAAATAATGCAACTGGAGGGGTCCTTAAGGAGGAAAATACCATCTGAACAGGTTCATTAAGTTTGACACAAAATAAAAAATAAAGGCAGACACCTCTGTTCATGACACTGAAGTTGATAAAAGCAGCAGTGTTCTTTTTTTTGTACCAATAGTGAGTTTCTGTGAAGTCCCTGCATATTACTGAAGAAACGCCGCCACGCTCACCAGGTCTTCCTATGAAGACCCATTTTTTTTTTTACAAACAGCTCAATACATTTTGTCATTCTGACATTTAAAAATAAGACCTCCCACCTTTACACAATCTCACTCAACGTGTGATTACAACATTTGTATTGATAGTAAATGGAGGACTGCAGCTGTTTTTTTTTTTACAGCATCACAGGCACTGTGATTAAAAACCCAGTGACAAGCATTACAAAATTAATAACTTGTTTTTCCTCAACTGTCAGTTGGAACACCTCTGTAAAGATTAATGACAATCATTGTCTAATAACACCCACCATTCTTATGGAGATGTCTCAAAAATATGAAACTACCAACTGTAAATATTCCTTTCAAACATAAAGGAACATACAGTGCGTCACCTCTGTAGATGAGGGATATTTAGTTAAAGTAGTTATCGATCATCCTAATAGTGGATGGCGCTTCTTAAATTTCAACCCTCCCTATTAAAATGCTGCTACAGGAGGATACCACATGTAGTGTCTCTCCAATTAGGAGGCCGTGACCAACACACAACAAAAGGTTACGAAAAACCAAAATCACTTCCAAAAGAAGGCAACCACTGAAATAATCGCACAACAAGAAGGAGCAAAATTAACGAGGTTAGAGAAAAAGCTTGTATCGTCAGTTTTAGGTCTGCTGAAATCAAAAAGCTTATTCCTATTTGGCTGTAGTGGTACGTTTGCCAGCCCAGTGTGTTGAATTCAGAACAAAAAGGTGAAGTCTTTGTTTTCCTTTTTTTTTTGGTGATGCAAAGGTCCTGGAAAAGGAGTGCACTATGACACACAACAAAAAGCAGCCGCCAAACACCTGGAATGCGCTCGAGTCTTTAAAGCAAACATTTAGGTACTTTTTTTCCCCCTAAAGTGGAATTGCCCGGAACTGAAAACACACACTGATGTAGCTGGAGAGGTGATGTGGCTCAGACTGGGACTGGGCCTTGTCTTGTCTTATTTGCTGAAAGTCAAAATACAGCCATTGATCTCATGGCCATCTCCATGTAGGTAAAGAACAGTTCTGCCTGAGAAAAGCATCCACAGTTTGCCCCACAAACTGCATCATCTGTCCTTATTCAGCTGTTCTCCATTCCCAAAAAGTGCGAGGTTCATTTTTCAATAGTGTGATGATAAATGATCCCTTCATTTATCACACTAGTCCTTTTCTCCATCTTCACTGCTTCCTGAGGTGAACAAAAAAGGATGAAGAGATTAAACATGTGTTCAGCTGATTGAAGAACATTACTCAACCATGACTTTCATTTGATTATAATCTTCAATGAGCATGGAACACACAAAATCTGCTGATAGTGACGATATCAACTAGGTTACTGACAATGTCATATACGTAAATATTATAAATTATATAAATGTAATCTTAATAAATTTGCCCCAAGAAATGAATATGAGATTTAGACTGCAATGAAACATTTTTGACATTTTAGGAAATCGCTTATTTGCTTTCTTGCACAAGGAAAAGATCAATACCACTCTCGTTAATATGGCAAATATAAAGCTACAGCCAGCAATCGGTTAGCTAAGCTTAGCATAAAGATTGGAAAAAGCTTAACTGGCTCTATCCAAAGATTAAAATAAATCCACCACCAGCACCTCCAAAGCTCGCTAATTAAGTTATTTTATCTCCTTTGTTATATTTGTAAAAAAAAATTAAGTGCAAAAACAACATGTTTTACAGGGTTATATGCCGGATCATTTCTTTGCCAGGTGTAGTATCTTCCTGGAGTGTTGTCATTACTGCCAGCCAGCAGAGAGCTAAGCTTCATAGCTAAGCCATAGCTTCATATCTGCCGTACAGACACGAGAGTGGCATTGATCTTCTCATCTAAATCCTGGCAAGAAATCAAAATGTCAAACTATTCCTTTAAGCCTGTGTAAAAACCCATACAAGGTGTGGTGCGACTGCACGCTCAACTTGCCTCCTTGTTCGATGTCAGAGTCGGTGAGATGTGTAAGGGAGAAGTTGGCGATGCTGGCCGGTGAGATGGAGAAACGGGAGTAGTTTGACGAGCTGGTCCAGCTGGGCTCCAGCACGCGCCCTGCTGCTGGGGGTGGGGAGGAAAAGCGCGATGCTGCAGATGAGGACATAACCTTTGATACGTTTTTATCGGTCTTGGGCAGGAAGGCAGGTGCAGGGGAGGAGAAGTCATCGTCCCACTCAAAACCACCACCTGTGGGGATTTAATGAACGAGTCATGCAAAGTGGCAAAAAGCTAAGACCATCTTCAGTAGCTGAATACATTTAGTGGGTTTGGCATTACCTTCTTCATCTGTGGAGCTTTCAGAGTTGGTGAACCGGTTCAGGTAGCTGGCAGTGGGCACCGGACTGCTGAACTCTGATTCCTGACTGTTTGAGCCTGAGGAGTGCTCACCCAGTTCCTTGGTGGGGGTCTCCTAAATCAAAATAAGTTGGATTTTAATTAGAATGGCCACACAAAAGTGTCTAGTTACACCTACAATAACTTTGGCAAAAAACAAAACAAAAGAGACAATACTTTACCTGGTCAAACAGGTAGACAGTAACATCATCGAAGAAAGACACAGCTCTTGTGGAGTTATCTGCACTGCACCTCGCAGGAAACGGGGAAGATGATGCCTCAATGTTCAGCGTGGTGGGTTTCAACAGGCTCTTCAGGTTCTTTGCTCTACTGTCATCCGAGACAATGAGTGGCACTGTATGCACGGCGTCATCCTCACTTTCTGAGCTGGAGCTGCATAGCTGGTATCCACGGATGTCATCGTCGGAGTCATCGCTGTTCTCATCCTCCTCGTCTGCATCTACGCCATCCTCCTGACCATCTAAACCCGAGCCATCCCGCCTCCCCAGGTAACGCCCCTCCATGTCCGACTCTTTTATTTTATGACCATCACTTGCATAGGTCCTCGTTAGCTTAGCATGACCCGTGATCTCTGGCAACACCTTTGATAGGGTATCAGAAGGAAGTGGAGTTGAGGTTTCTAAATCTTCTGATGGGTCTGGTTGATGAGAAGATGAGACATCCTGGAACACCTCTGGTTTATGATTGTTCGTAGACTCTGTCGCCTCATTCTCACATTTCTCTGTGATACCTGAATCTGACTCTGGTGATATGACCCCAATATAAGGATTGGGTGTTTCATCATCGGCCTGTGCTTCAGCAGCTACAGAAAATTCTCGTTGAGAAAATAAAGTATCTGCATCTCTCTCCACATTAACCTCCAGTGCTGGACCTCCAGCAGCCCCGCTGACCACACATGTAGAGTTACTAAGCCACGTGACTTCCCCAGGACCGCCCGCAACCATTTCTTCAGACTTCTTCTCAGGTTCTGATTCATTGTCTGAGAAATAGGCAGAGTCTCTGTAATTACTGCCCATCAGTGGCTCCTCAGCCGGCGCTACATGATCTGGTTCCTGTTCCTCGCTGGGATCCTCCCGGTGAACATCCAGCACACCCTCTACTTCAGAGATGATGATTTCTGGTGGAACCAGTTTTGTCGCAGCTGTGGGCTCTTCTGTCTCCTCCTCTTCTTTGGCAACAGTCGTGCCATTTTTTACAGGAGAAATGTCGTTGACGTTAGGCTGAGAGTTCCACTCAGGAGACTCCAGATTCTCCGTCTCATACCCACTGTCTGATATTTTGTATGGAGGTTGGAGTTTGTGTTGGGCTATTTGAGCACTTAGCTCGTCTCCTTGTTCGCCTAGCCTGTGGATGTCAAGAGAGTCTAAAGAGTCTGGTGTCTCGGCTGAATTATCTACAGTTGGTAGAGTGGTGGACATACTGTCTTCCAATAAACTGTCCTGGCTGATCTGGTCCAAAGATGGTCCAGAGACCAACAGAGAAGATCTGACAAGTGGACGCCCATTAGAATCCATAAAGGATTCTTCGTGGTCAGACAGGGTGGTTTCCAGTTCTATATCTGCATCCTCAATTAGTTCACTCAACAGTTCGTTACTGGTTGAGTCTTCAATATGTCCGTTGTCTGAGGGTAATGCTTGGAATTGCAAGCTTTCAGGCATTTTACCTTCTATGGGCTGAACATTATCATTTGAGGTTCCAAGGTCATCTTCAAGGCTGGGAATTTTGGCACCTGTGCACAAGGAGTCTGTAGTGGCACTTTCAGAGAATGTAGGGGTGTGGTCATCAGTTTGACTAATGATAATCTCAAACCTCTCTGAGGTAGAATCAAACCCAGAGTCTATGCCTCTGTCTGAGGGTTGCAGCAGACAAATGTCTTCGGCGGAAGAACTATTTGCAACTGGCAGCTGGTTGCTTGTGTTGTCCTCTGTGACCACTGTAATGAAAGGCACCAGTGTTTCATTTTCTACCAGAGACTGACATAACTCCCCCAAGCTGGCACTTGGAGAGTCTAAAAGTTCCTGTCTTGAGGATGTGCTACTTGCTGCAGGTTTTAAATACGTGTCTGCTATGGTTAAGCTGCCTAAAGTGTCATGGTTGTCCCAAGAACTCATTTTGAATGCTGCTTCTGGTTCATGGGCTATGCCAGGTGAAAGGAAATTCTCCTGTGGACTGGTGAAACTATAGTGGTCTTTCATCATGCTGTGGTCTTTAAGAAACATGAAGTTCTCAGCTAGTTTTTCAGTGTTCAGAAGCCTATTCACATCTGTGTTTTCCTCCACCACTTCCACAGAATCCGCCAGGTGAGGGGCTTCTGAACAATCACCTAAAAAAGAATCCCCATAGCTTTTATCTGTATCCACCTCCTGAACTTCTAAAGGTGCCCCTTGATGGAGCGGGTTCCCGTTGCGTTCTGGAAGCTCCATAAAACTCTGTCTCCAGGAAGGAGAGTCCTCTTGCTTAGACCCCCCTTCGGTGAAAATGTTGGCATGGTATGGACTGTCATTTTCAAGCGATGACCAGATGTGGCTGTCTGGTAAATAGGAATCCTTGGAGTCAATACTTTGGTGGAAAAAATCTGCATCTGTACTAGACTCATCCAGACGGACATCTTGGAGAACAACAAAGTCTTGCATGCCTGAACTGAAGTCCATGTCTTGCCCTCTGTTCTCATTGTCCCCAATGGTGCTCTCCCCTTGTTCTTCTAGTTGTATAAAATATTCATTTCCTTTAGATGGCTTTTGTGCATCAAACACTGGTACAATCCCAGGAATTCCTGAAGGAGTGTTACCACTTTCTGTACCTGCTGCTTTGGCTACAGGATCAGGGAAATGGGCCCGGATGTCTTCACTGGACACTGGAAAGAACATGCTGTGATAGTTCAATGTTGTGTCCATACCTGAACGTCCAAGGTTGCCATCATAGTGGTCGTGCTTGGCTGCCTCCCAAACATACTCAAAGCTGAGACCTTTGCTTGTTTCAGTAACAGTAAGAACTTCGTCGATCTCTTGTCGCAGGGCATCATCGGCAAACTGTTCCAAGATTGGGAAAGAGGAGTGGCTAATGGTGGTCTGCCGTGTGGAAGGGTTAGGCTTGAGAGCATCCCAGCGTTGCTCGAAATCTTCCTCTATCTCCTTCTGGCCTTGCATGCGCAGGTAGATAAGCAAACGGTGCACTTCTTCTGCCGTAGCCCGCTTGTCTGGAGATAGCCAGCAGAACTGCAGGACCTCGTACCTGCAGTTACAGGGAAAAACAGTCATCTCTTTTTCAGTCAAGATACATTTTTAATGACCAAGTAACTTCAGTCAAGTAAAATCTGATTGATGCAATAATACTATTTTTCTTTACAAAACTATTTTTATGTAATTTGTTCTAATAGACATATTCCAAAAACTCACCATCTGTCAGAATAAGGAAGGTCCAGCTGTGGCTTAAAGAGTTTTACTTGCTGATCCTTGATTACATGATTGAGAACCTCCCGGTCAGACAGATGCGGGTACGGCTGAGCAGTATTCTCAAAGAGCTCCCACAATGTGACCCCCAAGGCCCTGCAGACAATTAAAAGATAAATTAGCTATTGGAATATACTGCAGGACAAAAAGTTATCTTGCACACTCCCAGTTCAGCAAATTACCTTAACCTCTTAACCCCAAACAATAGAACTTCATCAGGTGAGTTAGGATAGTATTGTAAAATAAATAAATTACATGATTGATAAAAGCAGCTATGACAGCAAGAGCAAACTCTAAAACACTTCACTGTTAAGCGAGCTATTTATATGTGGAAGAATTTGAATCTCAACATACTTTAAGTCAGGGGGAAATGTGGTTCTTGTAACTAGAACTACATTATGCAACTCTGCAGTTTATGACAGTAAGGCATTTGGGCAATGAGTGGTGAAATAAGGGAGGGGCTGAAAAGACTGTAGAGTGTGGAGATATGCTTGGTTGGTGCAGCGTCAGTGTCTTTTCCTCTCCTTTGGAAATTATCCAAATTGTTTGGGATTTACAAGTTCTGGATTTAGCAGAAAGGGCTTGTTTTCTCAGAAATGAGCTAGAGGTGTACTGCAGAGCAATCTACTGGCATACTGTACTTTGTCTAATATATACTTCACATATATATTTTGATTACAGGACATGATTGAATCTGGATTATATTTTATACCCAACATATGCAAGAAGCAAACCTAAAATAGGGCTGTTAAGTTCAAAGTCTTTGCTCATTTTAAATTAAATTTAGATTAGATTCAGTCATTATGAGTTTTTAGGTTTGTCCTCTAGTGTAAGTGAAGCAGTCTGGTACCTACCACACATTGCTGGGCTTGGTTTGCTCCATAGTAATCACACCCCCATGGCGCTCACCCACCAGCTCAGGAGCCAACCAGCGAAGAGGTGCAAACACATCATCCTCTGTGATGATGTAATCCTCCTATAATAACATTGCAATAAATTTCAGTCTCGCACAGTATAAGCTACTTTTACAAACCGTAACTTTCTAGGAAACACTGGAAATAATTGCATAAACACCACTTGGTTAAAAAGCACTGCACAACAGGTGAAATTTGGTTGTTTATTAGCTCACATTGAGGCAGTGTACTCTCACTTTACAGATATAGATTCAGTGAGTAACATTATCTTACGAGTATTAAATTCAGACAGCCAAACTGACAGATCAGCAGTATTTAAGGAACGCAGCAGATAGAAGTGCCTTAGGACATTTGCAGTGTCAAGTTACATACGATGAAGACCATAACTCTTCAGTGAAATATGCAGTTGATCAAACGCAAACATCTGCACAGCCTACAATGAAAAATTATCCTTTTCTGTCAGGTCATCTGGAGCTGGTTGCACAAAGATGCACTTTGTGACTTAAGCTCAACAAATAAGACAGACTCCAGATAGGCAACGTAAGCTCATCAGTCGCACAAAGTGGAGTAAGGAATAATTTCTTGAATTTGGTCAAATAAAACAAAAACATCACGGCCAACCTGCTTCAAACTACAAAACTGTCATTCACATGTGCCTTGTGGAATAAAAACCTTCTCCCTTCTAATTGCTTGGTGTTTTTTTGTTTGTTTAGCAAACCCCTAACATTTTCGTCATCTTTTGTTTATTCTCATTATTACAACAGCGCCTTGTTCCAAGATAGTTTGTAGTACAGTGGCTAACGTTTTCAACCAAGAGTAGAGATGCACAGACAAATTATGCTCTTCTGTGTATTGGACAATAGTTATTATAAAATTATGACAAAAAGGTCATGAATTAGGCAAAACTAATAGAAATGTTTTCACTGCCTGATCCAGCATGAATGCCCAGTGTCCCCCACACATCCTTGTAAGTCTGTGCAAGTTTCTCTCTAGCACCACAAAGACTCCAGATGGCGCTGTTAACCTCATTGGGACTCAAGATGCAGTCAGGCTGCTTGTACTGTAAATAATTGGGCTGTTAGTGCCTAACAGTTTTCAGATCAGATCTTGTATATAAATAATTTGACCACAAAAAAAAAATAAAACTTCCAGTATACCACTGTTAATCTGTACATGTCCAGCCATTTAAAATAATCACAGTATCAGTAGGAGCCCTAAAATGTTTTAAAACTAGTTTTAAAATCAGCCTAAATTACAGTGTCTTTATACAAGTCCCTGGTTTTGACAAGACCATGCAGTTCCATACAGTAATGATGAAATTAATAAAATCTCATGGCTGAAAATATGAAATTAAGATTTCTGCTTACTTTGTATCTGTATGGTCCAATTCCATAGTCTCCCACTTTGACTATAAGATCTGCAGTCAGGTAGCAGTTCCTCAGAGCCAAATCACTAGAAGAGCATAGAGAAAAACAACACATCACATACGGATGGATTAGAAGATACTTTACAAATTCACAATTACCAAATCAATCACTGATTATGAAGCTCGCAGGCAAGTTTGTGATTGTCGCTGGAATGAAAATGTTCAGCTGATGCTTGTCAAACAATTTTCTTTGTCTATAAAAGCAAAGTTAAATCAAACACCATTGTGAAGTGAATACAAAAATCTTATCAAGATCAACAGGGAATCCACTATCTGCTTTTAAAAACGTATATGTTAAGAGTACCTTGCAAGAATCAAGGGCAAGGGAGTCTGGCAAGGACCACAAAATGAGTTTGGCAACAATAGGAAATTCTTCTTCTGTCATTTGCCTCTGGTCTTCACCTTCAAAGAAGACTCATACAGGGGCTATTCCTGACTCGTGCATACAGCAGCGGTATATAGTTTCTAGAGGGAAACACGGGATCTGCAAGACTGTCAGGAGAGGGCATAAGAAAATTTGAGGCTCTCTCTGCACATTAAGCAGCCATATGGTAGTTCATTCGCACCGAATTAAGTCGCAGGCTTTGGTTTCCCTTCAGGCCTGTGGCAAAAGTCCCTTTTCATCCGCCAAACAACAAACACTGCTGACACCAGTGTTCTTGCGTGTACACAGCCCAGCTACTGTCAGAGCCACGGAGATCTCTGTAAGATGAATGGAGATTTATTTTAAACTCTCCTGTACCCTGTTGTTGGCTGTGTGCCCTAACATATGATAACACTGTGGTAAGGAAATGGGTCCAATATCTTAACCCTACAAGGCTAATACATGTCATGGCAGTGCTTGCACCTATGATTGATATGAATATGATTTAATGGCTTCTTGTATAGCTTTTATCTATTTATTTATAGTCTATATAATCTGTCCTTAATTTAATGGGGAAACTAAGAAAAGAGTGGAACTAATAATTTCCTTTGTATTCACCATTAGGACCAAATCTGAACCACTCAGCATTTAGATGCTTTGTCAATACAGACAAAGCAAAAATCCATCTTGAAAGAAAGTAGGAGTTTACAACATGAACACATATTTGAGGAGACAGACAAGTATAAGTTAAGCAACAATCAATAAGACCGCCCATCAAACACAGTCAAATAGTCAGGGATTGCACAGGATCAACTGGAGAGAGAAGTACCAGTACTGCAGGAGCATGCAGTCTTTTCTTGCTGTATTATAGGAGGGTTTATTTTTCATCAGGACAATGACACTAAATTTTCGTCGAAGCTAGGACAAGCCTATTTTAAGATCAAGCTAAGACTTGCATACGTTTCCCTTCACAGTCACCGGAGCTCAACCCCTACCAACATAACACTGTGATAATGTGATGCTCCTTCTGAACGAGTGGTGGACTAATGTGGATGCTTAATTAATGCGTTCTCTCTCATATTAGTAAAAACAAATCTTGTCATTGTTTTTGAGAAATAGGATTTGACAACACATGAGCTAATAAACTGATGAAAAAGTTCTTGATAGCAGATCAAAACTTTTACAACCCAATGAATGCAGATTGCTAAACCATGCCTTAAAAAGGAACTTCCTTCCAGGAGCTAGGATATATTCATGGCACACAGCACAGTATGTGTTTTGCTCTTTTGCAGCACCATTATCACCCTTGCATTACAAAGCTGAGGTTTCAGCTTTGGATGTCAGCCCACACAGCATTTGTCCCGAGGGTTTTGTGTCTGTGACGTTGCACCACCGATTACCTCTCATCAATTTTTGTGGCCGTTGAACAAAAGTGGCACAGAAGCAATGTTTGCGATTGTAAATTAAATTAGTCCACATAGAGGACTAAGCGTGTAGAACACCCTTAGCATTATAACAAGGCTTAGAACACAACGCTCAAAATGAGGCTATCCTTTTACAAGCAAAGAGCAGAATCATCATATCCTTCTGGCAGCGGACAGCTGACACTGTGGCAATGCATGGGAGCTGTGTAATTGGAACTCTCCGAGCTTATTCCGAGCATGCAAAATAGAGCTGATGAGCTGAGCATCGTATGTTACCCCCAAGCCACACGTTCCCAACACTCCCCGAACCCTGCTGGCAGCCAGACATCCAGTACTCGCTGCTGTACACACCTTTTTTGGAGAACACTGGTACTCTTGAGACTGGTTGGACAGTAAGCACTCAAGTAAAACCAACATTTGACCCAAGTCTTTACAATCATTTTTTACATGACATCAGGTACCCAGTAAAATTACTATTTCTGTATTTGAATGCCTTGACCCAAACATTTAGGACAACAATATTTATGTGTATTTTATGTGTACAACATGCACGATGCAATATGAAAAGGCTGAAATGTGATTAATGGCAAATATATGAAACTTCAGCACACATTTAAATCTTTAAAAAGCCCAACCCCCACATCACATCAGTTATGTTGAAAATTACATTTACTAACATTACCGCTTATTCGGTTTAAAAAATAAATACTAAACAATAAAGGGTGTTAAGAGAATCACTTATTAATTAAGTAATACCGTTATGAATAAAATAACTACTAATCTAATAAATTAAACTGGGGCAGAAAAACATTAAATGTTCAGGCTCAGTGAAAACTGTCGAGCATGTGCAAGTAGAGGTTGTAATTAAAATATGTCTAGCTGTCACAGAGCTTTGACAGTCTAAAACCTGTGAGGTTGCTGAAGTGCTACCTGTGCAGGAAGTTGTGTTTGTGAAGGTGAGTGACACCAGCGGCAATTTCACAGGCCATCCTCTGCAGCTGCAGCAACTCGGCGTTTCTGAACATCCAATCCTGCTGAGACAGATAGCCCCGCAAATCCCCCTGCAAACACAACCACAGACAGAAACACACAGCGGTATTAGCTACATTTCAAACATGGACATTCAGTATAGTATATGAAAGAATCTGTATAATTTGTTTCACGGCAGTAGGAGGAATGTAAACAAGTGGTTCAAGTTATATGCATTGTGCAGAGACCGCCACACAGGGGCAGTAGACTCTCCTGTTCCTGTCTCCTCAGCACTTCTGCTGCTGATGTGCGAGATGACCAAATAAGGGTAACGCTGTTTATTGGACCACTATGTTGTGTCACAGAGGTTTATAAATAAAAGAGTCCAGCACAGGTCGGGTGAAATAAACCGTGCCTGCGTCCGGTTGGGTTTCGGAGCTCATTGAGTGGAGGGGAGAAAAGAACGAGGAGGACACGCAGGACAAGGCGCTCTGAGTTAATTAAATACACCCCCAGTGTAATAAATATATACACACATGGTTAGAGAGTGATTTGAAGTCTTGTGTTGCCAGTGTGACTGATCACAGCGCTATGAGAAGTCAATATGATAAAGTGAATCTGGAACATCTATTGGACTGAGTGGTCCTGAGGGACAAGGGTCTCAGCTGTGCGCAGGTTCCCAACTGGATGGGAATTTCCATGGACACCCGTAGTTATCATTCACCAACATGCAACAGACTGTATAATGGTTGAGAAACTGTCAATACAGTATATATTGTATCGAGCCTTTGATATTCCACTAGAATGTGTGCAGAGTGCAGTCTGACCACACTTTGCTACAACTGGAGATAGTGGACATTTTAGTCAAAAGTATATTTAACTCTGACTTCCTCAATGTGAAAGCAAAGGGTGAATTAAGTTATCTGTGCTTGTGAGATCATGTTTACCACAGAGTTGGAGCGAGGGAGACTCCCGATTAGGCAGCAGAATGGAGTTCCCTCGATGAAAAAGCTACTAAGAACATGCTCTACACACACACACACACACACAGCAGAGTCTCATAATATATGAGGCACTTTTGTTAAAAATATCAAGTCGCATACAGTTAATGAGCGTGGCCGTGTATTTTACAAAAGGGTTTACTTTTTTCCCTGAGCTATATCACTACAAGCAGCTTAGATCAGCCGTCTTACGTAAGCAACACGGTTTGCTTCAGCCGCATTCACACATGCTGAAAACTAACACACACACAGCTCTGAGAAGCAGACTTCATAGAAGAGCTATATTCAATGTATGGTAAGCGATACCCTCTGCCTGTTTATATTTGTGACGGCTCGGCAGCTGGTGATTAGGGCTGGGTTTCAGGGGAGGGTCCTGCGCTGGTAATGAAACAACATTAACGGTGAAAGGCCAAAACAATTTAGCCTTGCGTATGCCCCGTGCATAGAGTCATGTCTGGCTCAGTCACCACGTGATTGAGTTATGTGAAAAAAAAAAGAAGCTATTTAAGCTATTTTTAGTGCTAGTTACTGTTATCTTATTTACTTGTTAGTGATACAGAGCAAGTGGGCGATTGAAAGAAATGTGAAATCCAGGATAAAGCACTTACAAACGTGCAAAATTGTTATTTATTGGCACTAAGGCAAAGAGTGTAATAAACAGTCTTTAGACCATCAATAGAGCCAATTAACCTACAGAACTGACCGAGACCAACCACACTGACAACTTGACGCCCGAGGTGGATTGTAATGCTTAATATACCTATGGGCAGAGCATGGTCGGTAGTGTACAACTTAATGAATACAACAACCTTAATAAATGAAGATCAACGAGTTTCGAAAGCCAAAATTCAGCTGGCTAATGTCCTAGAGCCTGAACCAGAGAAGGGTCTGACTAATGTCCTGGCCAGGCACCAGCCAGGACATCCATGCATTAGAAGCTGTCACTCACACTATGGTATGTGACATTCTGTGGCCCCTGCACCAGTTGCTTGATATATTTTGATGTCTAAAATGCTTTGAGTCAGGGTTACCCGGCAAAGGTGATACAGGACGGAATAACCACCATCAATCAGCGTGCTGTCAGAAGGAACGTCACAGTATATTGGCATTTTGGGATTAATCTTGTCCACTGTGCACTTGCAGTGTCACATTTCGTGTTTCGGCATCTAGGGGATGATTGACATGGCCTGAAGTCGTAAGAAGCTGCAGACACGTTGTTTTTCATTTCAACATGAAAGCAGGTTAGAGGCATGAAGAAAGTGTTATTTTTAAGGTTCATATGCAAGTAGTGCAAATACGACTACACATGTTGAAAGAAAGGAAAGACGCATTGTGTAAGACAAGATCCCACTTGGATGAAGTCCTCGACACTCTTTATCCAGCAAGTGATAACGAGCATAGACATCACTCAGTTGTGCTACCCTCACACATTATCACCTTCAACAAACAGGACCTGGTCATCATTGCGCCATCTTCCCTAATGACTCGCACACATTTGTGACGTAATTCACCGCGACTCATTTCCATCTCCTGTCAGAGATGTTACTGGATCTGGTTGGGAAAGACCACAATGCTAGGATACCAGCCAGGCAGCTGACAATACCCCAGCCAAACAAAGTTATGCAATGTCTGGCAAGATGAGCCGAACTGGACCCTGCTGTACACATTACCAGGTCAGACAAATGGGAAGGAGGCAAGGTGGGGTTGGAGTTACCAAGAGTATTTGTGTCACCTAAATAGCAGAAATGCATTTCCTTTTTTCTGCAAGCAAATAAAATGCAGCTTAACATCCAAGGAGCGGAAATTAAGCCATATTCTACCACGCTGCAGACTGCACAGTTGCACACAAGCAATTCATATATTACATAAAATGCAGATTTTAAATCCACCAGATGAATGTGATGTTTCCCTCTAAAACAACTAAAGTCAAACTTTATGGCACTGGTTGTGCCAACTCACTCGTGGTTACCACAAAAAGGACATTCTGTATCTTGGCATCAAGCTGCAAGTGGGTGGCCCTGTGCCCCTCTTGTGCACCCAGACACACCTGGGTGTGACGCACTCACACACAAGATAATTTATAGCTGCTTGACTATGACATGGGTCATCTGATTCAACAGTATTTACGTGGAGATGAAAAGTAGAGACTGTACACTGTCACCAAGTTGATATGGCTAACTTAACTGGAGCAGCATTCATCTGGAGATGTGTTTCTGGCCAACCGGTGAATGAAAGTGCAGTGCAGCTCTGATTTGGTTCTCAATCAACTCCTGAGGGAAATATCTGTCTCTTTAGCTGCTGACTGAAAACATCCGTCTGCTGCCGCCGAAAATGGCGATATGAGAGCTGTGAGAATTAACCAATACAAAACTGTTACCCACCGCACAGCTGAACAATGGGCTGAAACTCAGAATTAACAGTATAGACACAGAACTGCAAACAATCTTCAAGAACAGGTTATACAACACTGAAACAAACTACAGGCTCAAATGTTCAACATCTCTGTGATGGAGTGTTAGTATTTATTTCCGGTTAGGCTGCACTAAAATGTGCAGTCCATGGTGCAAAAAGCGACGGTGCTTCTTATCGTGACCATTGGCCTTATTAAATAAATCAAACAGACACCACGGTGGTGTATATTTTTAGGTAACACTTTTGCCTTCTAGCATTCGTTACTAGGCAACCCATAGGTTTCTTGAGCTTAATTTCCTCTAGACAGAACTTGACAGCCTCCCAACAAACACACGGTGCCACCCATAATAGTGCACACACAGCAACTGGTGGAGCTGACACCAGAGAGAGTGTAAATGGAGCCTGTTGCTTTACTGGGTGAAGTGGGAATGTGAGAAGTCCCAAGCTTAGACACGATATGCGAGTTCGGCAAGAGAAGGGAAGCAGAGGAGGCAGTACGGAGGGGAGGGAGGGATCTCCCAGCAATCAGGGCCCATCCAGAACAGATAAAGGGAAACAGTTAATAAATCAGCTGCCTTGATGGAGGCTGAGTCACTTCAATATGTACAGATGAACAAAAGGGCTAATTTGGGATTGACTCAATAGGCTTTCAGTCCAGATAGTCAATAGGGCAGGTCAGATATGTATGCATGATGGACAGTATTTAAAAGGGCCTCGCCCTATGATCCTGTAAGCTTACGACAAGAGCTAATTCTCACATTTCTGTTAGTTATGTGAAGATTGCACAATATTGCAAACTAAGATTACATATTGGAGATTTTTTATTCCTGTGAATTAAATGTAGTTTTTAATAATTTGTTTTGTACAGTAAAATGGGAGTTCATGGTGTATGTTATTTAGCAGAGCATGTGGTCACTCACCATTTCACAGTAGTCAAAGACAAGCAAGAAGGGAATGGCCTCAACACACTGTCCCAGGCATTGGAGGATGTTTGGGTGCTGCAGCACTCTGTACAGAGAAAATAACACAAGGCCCGTTGACACTGGTGGTAATTAAGGCTTTCAAATAATACTTCAAAATAATACCTGTAATATTTGAGAGGAGATTTAGTCTGATGCAGTGTGCAAGAGGAAAGGTAGAGGGTGCTGCTGACATTACAGTTATGTCACATGGCTATTTTTGTCTGTGTACTGTATGAAAGTCCTTCCACACGTTCTTTATAAAAAACTTTAATTTAATAAGAATATTTTATATTTGCTTCATCAATCTAATATTAAATCTTCAAATTATAGACCAATTGTCTTCAGTCAAGGAGGGGGGGTTAAAGGGAAAACAATTCTGTTTACCTGTATGGATCCCCCTGCTGCAGGAAGTCATTCTGCTCCTTGGCACTTGCATTAGCTTTCAACTCCTTCACCACCACTCTGGCTCCACCTGGATCGGTGTAGATTTCACTCAGAAGGACCTGTTAATACATGACACTTACTAAACAAGACTAAACAAGATACGGAGAAAAAAGGCCATACAGCATTTGTGCCCTCAACATGTAACATGTTAAAAAGAGGCCATGGGATGTAAACTGCAGAGAAAGAAATGTTGAAAAAAGCAACAGATTCAAAAAATGGGTGGAGAATGGGTTTTCCACTGGAGAGGTTCAGGATTATTTGGATAACATATATATTTACTTATCCACCATAAAAATAAGTCACAGAATAAGCAGTAAAAACAGGGGGAAGAGAATATGTGGGCCAATTTATATTATTATATTTATTCAGAGCATAAATCCTGCACTCTCTAGTTAAAGTCCACATAGAATAAAAATATTCAATCATACATCAGCCTTATTTAACATTTTCTATTTTTATTCTTTGGGACAACACAAAACTTTAAACATAAAAAAAAAGAAAAATCTTACCTGGCCAAACCAGCCATTCCCGATCTCTTGGATGTAACTCAGACTGTGCCGTGCTACCTGGAAGCCTGTGGATCCTTCTGCGAAACCAAAGACAAAGCAATGTTAATGAAGACTCAGCTAATTAACACGTTTCACCTGGAGCATTTGTTGCTCATTACTGTGGTGATTTAAAAGATTTGACTACACAGACTAATATTGTTAATATCAGGTAGTGCAAGTTTGTCCAGATCCCAGTCAAGCCAATCCTGATTTTCTTGTGGAACGACAATGTCCCAATTACCGAATGTGCTATAAAAAGGCACATGACAATGAGAGCTCATGAAAAACAAAATCAACCTTCATGTATTTTCCCTAAACATTAAGGATAGAAAGGTCTGTATATTTACAATTTAAATTAACAAAACTAAAAAAACAAAGACGGAAAAAAATCCAGCCATTCAAAATCACTGTCATTTGTACGTGTATGTGCAACATACTGTGTGCGCTCATGTTTAGAATTAATTTATATGGCATATTTTGACACGCAGTATAAATCCGTAAAAGCGCATGTGTCTGACCTGTGATGTGGGCAGGAGGTTGGAGGTGTGGGGGTCCAGGCAAGGCCACAGGGGACACAGCGAGGGTGTATACCTCGGCTGGGGACTGCATAGAAGGCGTGTCCTCTGCCGGTGGAGTGAAGTCAATTTCATCATCAAAGTGGTCCTCAAACTCCTACATTGATTGGATAAAAGCAGGTTTTCCATGATACGCAATATGATATATTTCACAACAGAAGCTAAATTCACAGACACTGTCCATTACAATCCATCGCCACTCTGTATTCAGTAGGTGTGGCCCGCATGGGAGCAGGTGGAGCTGTGTCTGTCTGGCTACATGCCTGCCAGGACTCTCACCTTGAAATTGATGTCCCTTTCCTTGCAGCAGGTCACGCAGTTCACTAGCAACACCACCAAGGCTGCAAGCGCCGTCAGTGACACAACCAGGGACAGGTAGAGAGACACAGACGTGTCCCCTATGCTCCCACCTGAAATGAGAAGAGCAGACAGAAACTGTGCTGAATCATCCATTAGAGCCGTGCTCTAAAAATTTATTTGGAACAGATTAAAAGAAGACACCCGACAGCCTTGTTGCAAGTATAAACAGTGTGTTCTACAGTAATACAGCACACACTGTAGTGCTCTTCTTTTAAATACACCCACAACAAACAAGTACATTAAAGCTCGACAACAAAAATAAACTGCACAGTGCTCTTACAATACAATTTCTTGAGCATACTGGTCTCTTTCACTTGCAACTCCACTGCAGCGGGAAGAGGCTCTAACACCGTGCAAGACATAGGATCGTTGTGATCGTATTAAGAGTCAAAACAGTGATTTTTTTTTTTCTTTAAGGTTTAACATTTCAAACATGACGTGACAACGATTGTGACTCTTCAGACCAGACCACCCAACCGCTATCCCTTATCAGCAATTCAGAGGAGAGACAGCTGTGGGGGGTTTCTCCTGGTCGATAAGCAGCTGATGGTGCTGCAGCGGTGACAGCAGATGTTAGCCTGCGCCGGCAAGGATGCTGCTGGCCCAGCACTTCCGAGTGTCGGGGCTGACAGCAGCCTTGCAACTAACCTACTCGCTGCGCTGCTCAGCTGCTGCTCTCACTACACTGATGCTGAGTGACCAACATCCACACAGCTGAAGCTTTCCATTTTTGTGCAACCGACATCTTTGTTCTGGAGACTGCTTCACACACAAAGCACATTAACTATTAGAGGGCCAGTGTATTCCAGCCTCGGTAAGGTATTCCTGTAATAAACAATAGGTAATGTGCTGTAACGGGAAATAAACGTGGGCTGACAGCAAAACCAGATTTTGATCAGATTTTGATTTGAAATAAGCCACCAATATATCAAATTAATTTCAGTTATATTATTTGTAAAAAAAAAAAAAAAAAAAAAAAAAAGGATCCAAACAGCCG
>JAVQJF010129754.1:0-18302 GCA_036023855.1 Gadopsis marmoratus
ACAAAAACAAATTTTGTATTTGTTTTTCCTTTTGGAATCCCCCACATACCCTATATTCGCAATGTTGTTTTGATGCTTCAACGTTTTTCCACGTGGTTTTTCCCCCCCCCCCCCCCCCCATTTCTGGATTGTATCATTATAGAGGGAATGAGAGGCAGACAGTCAGAGAGAGAGGCATTACAAAGAATGTAATGTGGGTATAGAGTACTCACGTATTTTAGGCTAATCCAAAATAAGACAACAGGACTTTTCCATATGGGATGGGTCTTTTCAGTGTGGGTAACAATTTGTCCTAACGTGTTCCAGTTATTTTATTTTTATTGGTCTCTAAAATCTCATTTTAGAACAAAAGTCCTCATAAAAATTATATTATGAGAGTGGTGTACAAATGATTCTCTGTGACATTATGAAATGGTGTGAAAGTCGTGTTTTCACAAGCAAAACCCTTCGTAGTCGTCCATTTTCGTGCCAGGGAACACTCTGGTTCTTGGAACTCAGGGTGACCCGCAGCACCCACTGTCATGAGGACATGGCAAGCACCCAAACCACAACACAGAACCCCAAGGCGTAGCCCTGACCGGGGACTTGGGAAAGCTTTCATTATCTTGTTTGCAATCATTTTCCAAAGGGTCCTGTGGTCCATTTTTATTCCAACTAGGACAACTGACACCCAAGGAAAACACAGAATTCCCATCAATAAACTCTCAACGTAAAGTGTTTATTATTGGTGCAAATAATTACACCACATCTGCAGCAAACTTTGTCAGATTGCACAAAGTTTGCTGCAGATGTGGTGTAAAACCCGCCGTCTAAATCGTTCCAACAGAGATTACCGAGATGCAGGAAGTGTCCTTCGTGTCGGTTTGATTTCTATTCGGCTGACACTCCAGTGAGAGGGCTGGTATGGCAGACAGCTAGACAGACAGCTAGATAGATGGAAGGCCAGACTGCTCCCCTTGTATGAAGGATTATCCCCTATCCTCTGTTTGTGACAAGAGCCGATAAGAGCCTGAGAGGAGAAGCAGCAAGAGGCTGAGAGGGCTAGTGACACACACACACACACACACTCACATCACGCACACACACATATGCACATATAATCCACAGCGAGAGAGATATCAATCCATCATTTAGAGCCGGGGATTCGGAAAGAGGAAATAGGTTCTTCTCAATCGCTGACAACCCAACACACACACACACACACACACACACAGCTACAATACCATCTGCTGTACAAAGGGCTCATGAGGTTTCAGAGTTGAATGGGGCTGTTTGAATGACTGTTCAATTTCATCTATTTATCTGATTTACATTTGGCTATTGTTGTTACCGCTGCTGTATATCTGTGCGTTTATATAGCTGTTATTGTGTCTGAATGACATCAGTGTCACTAATAGAAAACATCAATCTAAATGTTCTAACGTTAGCTATCGCAGTCGGGGGTTTTTCTTTTTTTTCTTTTTTTTTTTGTTAAATGAAAAAGAAGGGAAGGTTAAGCAGGGATTTTCCCACAAAGAATGAACCAAAAAACATGGATGCATGCAGCGCAATCTGTGTTAAATCCTTTCATTTATCTTTTATTAGCAAATAAATCTTAATTTTCCTAAGAATGTGCTAGACATATAATAAAGTAATCTCAGTTTCTTGTCAAGTTCTTACGCCTTCACTTTGCATGCATTAGCGTGACTTTGAGGGTTAAATGTGATGCTTAGATTGCCATTTTTGCAGTGTGCAATATCATTCTGCTGTAGGGAGGCCTGCTATATGCTATTTTAGAGAGACGTTTTGTTTGTGGTAAAGTACAGTTAGAGTAAAATTATCTCAATTTCTTGTCGAGTTCTTATTTATTTTGCATGAAGTAGCATGGTCTTTAGGGTTTAAATATGTGTATTTAAATATGTTTAGATGGGCAGCCAATATCATTGAGCCGTATGAAGTTGTATGCTATTTTGGAGAGAAAAATATTCTGACAAAGGTGGGATGAGCAGTGGGAGAACTGCAGAAGGCCACACTCAGTTTCTCAGTCAGATCAATGTGGTTTGGGAGAAAGGTTTAATGACTGATTGAGATGGATAACAGGAAAAAGGCGGTGTAGTACCCTGCAAAGGTTCTGCATCTCAGCCGGACAGGAACTATCTATCTATCTGAACCTAGAACATATACCGGCTACCAGCAGCACCGATATCTGAGTGTGTTCGAGAAGCAGGGGGAGCTGTGCTAATGATTACAGTTTGCAACAACAGGTCACAGGGTTAACATGTGTAAGAGGAACCTTTTTGCAAGGCGTGGGGGTGCTGCAGTGGGAAGTGGTTAAGGGGCCTTCAGGGGGCTTTAAGATGATATAACACACTCTATCCGTTTTGCAATGGCTGGAAGGAGCTCCGCTTGATTTCTTGAGCTATTGAGCAAAATGTCTTGCAATGGAAATGTGTGCCCCACGGAGGAAATGTGATTTGGGTGTGGCTACGAGTTTAGAGGGCTCTGGTAGTGGATGCTGATATGTTTGATTACCATACTTGAATCGGCCAATTTTGAATTTTCCAGCAGCTCTGGTCTGTTACACTGCAAATATGAAAGTAAAACACTCTTTTTCTATACTATCACGTCCAAACATATAACCACTGTATCTTACCTCCTGTTGTTTGCTGTTTTTTTTAAGGAATTTATCAAAAGTAAACTTTGCAGATGCAGGTTTAAAGTGGGAAAGTACACCCTTCCAGAAACACCTCACCTCGCCTTTCTCCACTTTATCGTTGGCTGGCTGCTTAGAAAGAAAGAGGCCGCAAGAGAAGAGGAAAGACTGATGAAAAATAGAAGGTGACACAGGAGAGGTGAAAGAGACACAAAGAGTAAGGAAAGAAATGATCCACTCTAAGTGGGACAAAGACAAAATGTGTAAGAGAGACAGAGAGGGAGGGTGTATTTGGCACATGCATTGCTAAGCGCCAGGTTAGGTGGCAGGGCCATTTGGCGAGGGCGCCGGTGCTAGACTTGATGGATGAGACAAACTGCAGGCTCTTTTCTCTTTTAACTTTAAAATCATTAAGCCTTTAACACGGCCATGCAGATTTTTATGGCCACCTCAGACAATCTGCCGCTTGTTCATGTCTTTAGCTCAGCAGGATGGGAGAAGACACACGGAGGGAGGCTATGGATAATGTCATAACTTTATCTAACGTGGTCCATATCTCTTAATGGATATTTAGTTGATTGGCAGCCATTTATGATCAATTTGAATTGGCATTATGTGTTGACATTTTATATTTAAATGTTAGATGGAAGTGCTTTGCCTCATTTATTTCTGTTTGATTCAAGCTGTAAACATTTTTGTTTCATTGTGTTTGCAAAGGAACAGTAGGAATTGGTTTTAATAAAGGTAAAATATCCTTGCAGTGTGAGCCGCTGCTGCACAGGCGCAAGAGAAACAAAAAAGGCTTTAGGCTGATCTAGAAAACTGTAACAAATTTGTAATGAACATTTGTAATGCTTTAATTGTCTGCCCTGCGATTGACTGGCGACCAGTCCAGGGTGTTTCCTGCCTCTCGCCCAATGTTAGCTGGGATTGGCTCCAGCAACCCTTCGGGATAAGCAGTATGGTTAATGAAATGAATGAATGATTCTACTTTACACTTCTCTACATTTCAGAGGAAAATATTGTACTTTTTACTCCACTGCATTAATCTGACTGCTATAATTACTAGTTACTTTTCAGATCCAGACTTTATACGTTATACAATCAGTTTATGAAATACGCATTGTTATATGAAACTACCCAATGCGGTTGTTAAAATGAGCCCTACACCTCCACTATGTTCAGATGCTGACTGTAATCAATCAGGAATAAAATTCCAATAATGTAACACTTTGAATAGAGCCATTTTGCACGATGCATACTTTTTTCTTTTGATACTTTAATTACAATTTGCTGCTAATACTTTGTGTTTTTTTACTTAAGTACATTTTGAATGCATGAGTGTTTTTCATTTAAGTATTGCTGCTTTTACTTAAATAAAATATCTGAGTTCTTCCTCCAGTTATTAAATCCAGCCAAGCTTTGGATCAACCAAACTAAATGTGATAAATGAGCAAAGTGTGGAATAATTAACATATATTGTATATCTATAGAATATATATAGCATATAGGCTGTGTTGCTGCTTCAGACCTCTTGACCATTTGGGGAAATAAATATAAATGCCACAATAGCAGGACACTTAATGTCATATTTCATTGGTATTAGTGCTGCAACTAATTTAGGTCTTTTAAATGATCAGATAATCTTCCAATTATTTTACAATCATTTGGTCTATAAAAATATAAAACTGGACATTACCCATCACAATGTGCTAGAGCCAAAGGTGATGTCACTAATACCTCGTGTTGTCCTGTCAACAATCTAAAACCCAAAGAAATTCAATTTACTAAAATGAAAGACAAGGAATAGCAGAAAAATGATCGTCAAAATAGTTGGTTACTAATTTTCCGATCAGTCGATTAATCCACTCATCCTTGCAGCTATCATTAGTAAGAATATGCTGTTAATGAAATAGAAATACCCGCTTACCTACTTGATTCGGCAATAAATTCTGCATTGCTAAATGTGTAAAGCTTTTAATATTTACATCTAATAATATATAATATAATTCACGTTATGAGACTGTCAGAGAGGTGTTGATTTAACTTTAAGCCTGCACAGGTACACTTTACCATGTAATGTGTTTTTATACTGCAACACTTCCAACTGTGGCCTCAAAAGATACCAAAGAGTTCAAACATTTCTCTGACACAACCTCAGCAGACATTGAACCTTTTCAGCTTTGTAAGTGTCATATCTACAGCAGGGCTATTGATGAATGTAATGAATTGCATTATTTGTGCAGGTCTTTGTGTTATTTTGTCCACTTCCTCTCTAGGCGGAAGTGTGGCAGCAGAAAGTCCTCTGTCTTTTGTAATTGTCTCAGGGGTGTTTAATGTCAGCGCTGGTGTTCAACTGAAAAAAAATGGAAGATGTAGTTTCAAAGTGACTCCAGCTTGTACTGAGCAAGTATTGAGTGAACAGCCTTCACTCTATCCACAGCTCAGGAAAATTAATTTCTTAGGCTGCTTACTTAAGCAATTAGGGCTAATTTAGCGACGTCTTCATTCTCTCTCCTATAGCAATGAAGTGTGCTTGGTTGCATACTGCACATATTACACACACACACACACACACAGCTCCCATAGTGGCGTCTTTATTGCATAACGAGCTACAATCAACGATTACTTTTTCTGACTAAGGTCAGGATCTGCCACCTCGTCATGTCACGCTGGTAGGCCAATTACTGCACAGGCACTTTGCATCATCTAAAAATAGATGAGCCTAAAGCCTCTTAAGTACAGACCACATAAGTTGCTTTCTCTTAGTGGCATCTACGAATAAGCGTGCGACGACACTAGGCTACCAACAACTCCCTGAGGACTGTGTTACTTTAAATGCTCCAAGAGACGCGGCACAAGAAGTGGAGGATGTTCAGGATGCAGGTGCTTGAGGTGCTCAGTTGTGCCTGGAACCTGCAGATGAGTGAGTCAACTGTTGTAGTCGGTCAGGTCGAGCTGCCTGCAGGTTTGTCCCAAGATACATCCAATAATGATGACCTGGTGGGACTGGCCAACCTGGTGGCCAACACGGCCTACCTGAAGGCCCAGCATATAGAGCGCAACGAGTTGAGGAAACTGACACTCTCCCTGATGCTGCCCAAACCAAAGAAGTCCTCTGCTCTGCTGGAGACAGTGGGGAAGACGTTCGAGTCACTCTGTGAGCAACAGCCTATTGGGAGGAAGTTGTTCCAGCAGTTCCTCCTGGCCTCTAACCCACAGTATGTGGCTGCTGCTGAGTTCCTGGAGGAGCTCAGTGACTGGAGCTTTGCTGAAGATGAAACCAGAGAGAAGGCCAAACAGAGCATCCTCGCTAACTTCTGTCAACCTGAGTCCAGGGGTTTTCTCTCCTACCTCACAGGAGAGGCAGCTGAAAGATGCAAGGATTTGTCAGACAAGAACTTCGATGAGTTGCAGCTAGTCCAGATAAGAGAAGCCACAAAGGACTTCCTGAGGGGCAAACCTTTCTCGGAGTATCTGAAAAGCAACTTTTTTTATAGGTTCTTGCAGTGGAAGGAGTACGAGAAGCAGAAAATCAGTGACAAATACTTTTATGAGTTCAGGACTTTGGGAAAAGGTGGCTTTGGTGAGGTAGGTGCCAGAAATCCCAGCTTCTGAATAAAAGTGTAAATCTCAGATTGCTTGATGGATGAAAAAAACATTCTGTCTCTTACAAATAAAAAGCTGAATTTAAGAGCAATTACACGCACCCTTTCTCAATTTAATACACTTAGAGATTGTGCTGCTACAGCCTCACTTGGTATTGTATGACCTGTAGCTTATGGAGGGTAATGTTAGCACATGTTAGCAAACATAAGATTGATAATGTAAGATTTATTTGTCATTACATGTTTACACATGAACGAAATATGTTCCCAGGATCCCACAGCGCACAATACACAGCACTAACACAAATGCGTAGCACACCGACTGAATTAAAACAATATGGTAAAAAAACATCATATTGTAACATGACATTGCTATGTATCAATACATCAGTGCACTGATGTTGCAAATGTCTCTACTTGTGCTACTGTGATGTCATTCTTTAACATTCATCACTATGACACAGTTCACTGTTACACTGTTCAGTAAAAGTTGCATGGTCTCACTTTAAAGTCACAGCAAAAAGTAGTAGGACCATAATTCCGGATGACACAACAGACACTCACAGAGGACAACCAATAAATGCAGTATAAAAATAATACAAGTATAAATTCTAAAGTGATGTTGCTCTGTGTTGCAGGTGTGTGCGGTGCAGGTGAAACACTCAGGGCAGATGTACGCCTGCAAAAAGCTGAATAAGCGGTGCTTGAAAAAGAAGGGTGGTGAGAGGTTTGCCCTTCTGGAGAAGCGGATCCTGGAGAAGGTCAACAGCCTCTTCATTGTGAACCTGGCTTACGCTTATGACAACAAGACCCACCTGTGCCTGGTCATGGACCTCATGAACGGAGGAGACCTTAGGTTCCACATCTACGAGCTCGGGGAGCGGGGTATCCGTATGGAGCGTGTTATTTACTACATGGCCCAGATAACCACTGGGATACTCCACCTGCACTCTATGGACATTGTGTACCGGGATATGAAGCCTGAGAACGTGCTGCTGGACGCTAAAGGGCAGTGTCGGCTGTCAGATCTCGGATTGGCCGTGGAGCTGCCAAAGGGCAATACGAGCTGCCAGAAGGTTAGTGTGGTGACCTGTCCCTAGATTAACCTACTGTCAGAAGTTTGCATTGCAATGCACTCTGCAAAGCCTCTGTGGTTTGTGTCACCCTACACAATCTCTGCATAGCTGTATGTAGCCTACGCCTGATCGTATGGTAACACCACAAGTAGCTTACCAGGAATAGATTGCTCTTAGTCCTGCTCTGACAGACAACAGAAGCGAGCGAAGCCCTCTGTTAGTCTCATTAATCATTACATTAATCATCAAAATGTGCGTGCCCTCACCCCCAGTTGGATGCTATCCTATCTGTTACTTATTTGTTTTTTATAAAAAAATTAAATAAAGAGTAACCGCTTATTTTTCAGTTATGTTTGGTCCATCAAACGAGCCTTTGTACATACACTTTGTATAAAAATGGCTGTAATTCCTAAACGGTTAATGTGATTTTTTTTCGCACCCCTTGAATTATAGCTGAAACTCTTCAATCACATTTTGATCGACTTCATTTCAAATCCATTGTGATGGTGTACAGAGGCAAAAGTACAAAATTTGTGTCACTGTCCAAATACCTTTGGACCCGACTGTATGTTAGCGACTTAAAGATGCTCATGACAAAAAAGTTTTTAAAATCTATTAATGGAAGATTTGTTTTTTGTTTTGTTGCAAAAATCAATATGAAATTTAAAGGACATTTTTGTCTGGTAAATAATTCATCTTTGAAACATCCGTTATCTGCAACAGAGTATCTTGACCATCTTCCACGTGATGGAAGACAAAATTAAATAATGAAGCATGGGGACAAAAATACGGACACAAGAATCTGAAATAGGAGATGAACTGCCCTCCATCATGCCGGTCAGCTAACAAATGAGACGTCATTGTTCACTCTGTATCCCGTCTCTAGTGAGTGGAGGCCTGCTGTGAATCTCCTGACTCATCTCCTTGGACACACACGTGGAGGCCATCTGGTATTAGTGAAGCAAAGATTAACCATCTAATGCTAACAGGTCTCTCCCTTACGGTCTCCCCTCTGTGTGTCGTCAGGCTGGTACGAGTGGTTACATGGCTCCAGAGATTCTGAGGCAGGAGAACTACCGCACATCTGTGGACTGGTGGGCTCTGGGCTGCAGCATCTATGAGATGGTGGCTGCCCGTTTGCCTTTTAAAGACTTCAAAGAAAAGGTGCAGAATGAGGAGGTAACTCGTCGCACTCTGGAGGACGAGTGCAAGTTTGAACACAAACGCTTTGATGCTCCCACCAAAGATATCATCAGCCTCTTTCTCAAGAAGAAGGTAAAGCATCGCCTTGGGTGCTGGTAAGTAAAAAGCTTTATTTTATCAAGCATACTCTAAGTTTGTCACATTAGGTTCATTGGAGTAGACATCACGGACCAAATCATCCATCAAGAAAACATCCTTGTTGCCGATATAAAATATACTGTTATCCTTGGTATGATACAGTCCTTACATAAATAGGCCCAGGTGTACCATGCTAAGTTAAAGCCCAACCTGGAGGTTAGGACACTTTGAAGGGGCCAGGAGACGAGTAAAAGAACAGGAAAGATGACAAAACATACTGTAGTTCTACTACAGAAAAAGGTTGTGAAACACTGGCTAGATTCATTTCTTCAGCCCTCTAAAAACTGACTTAAATGTAACAATCTGAAAGTCACAGGTGGACCTGCTTACCTGCTTGACAAAAAAGGCTAGACACTACTGGTCTAGAGTCAGAGGTGAGGGACAATAGGAATGAGTTGGAGTGCTGGAGCAGATTCCTAACGCTGAATTTATTAGGGAAATAAATTAATACATTGAGGACGTGACTCAAATGCAACTTCTTGAAAAAACACAGCAACCCTATGACACCTTTTCCTGTTGTGTCTTTCCAATGCTAGTGGTGATGACCCACGAAACCACGCATTTTTCAAGAGCATCAATTTCCATCGTCTGGAGGCCGGGCTGGTGGAGCCCCCCTGGGTGCCAAAGTCCAACGTGGTCTACGTTAAGGACACCCACGAGTTCAGGGACACCTCTGAGGTCGAGGACATTAAGTTTGATGCCAAGGATGAGAAATTCTTCAAGGAGTTCAGCACAGGCGCAGTCTCCATCCAGTGGCAAAAGGAGATGGTCGACAGCGGAGTGTTTGACGAACTGAACAACCCCAAACTGAACGGTCATGACTGTGAGACTGTGTGGAAATCCAGCATGTGCATCATTTTGTAAGCATTATGTCTACTCATCAATACGTACAACTGGGAACAACAATAACACACATTGTATTTCTTTTACTCTTCCAAAGTGCCTGGTATAATAATAAGCGAAGCACCTGAGGTACCCTTTTAAACAGCTACTTGACCTTTTCCTAAATCTGTATGCTTTCTTACTAAAGAGGTCTCACCTTGGAAGTTAGTGTCCATTTCTAAATGGTTAATCACACAACATTGTTGTTTTTGATGCTACAGCCAAACATGATAGGACATCAGTCTCAGTGTTAAAATAAAAGCACAGTTTTTGTTTTCAGCATTACACGCGGGTGGAAACGCACGCCAAGCAATGTGCTACAACTGCCGCTTCAGACTTTGCCCTCTATTGCTGGTGAGACAGCAGATCCCAGTGCATTCATAGTTTCCATTACATCACTCGGCCATTTTGGCAGGCCTAAGTGTTTACATGTGTCTGTAAACAAGCTACATAGTGGCTGTGTGACATTGAATAGCAGCAGGATTATTATCAGTATTTGCAGTAATGTGCCACATTTGTTAAAAAGACTGAAGTCTCACATAAATGCCATGAGTGCCTTTTGCTCATGCGAGTGTGGACAAGTGTCATGCGACCTCAGTGCTGCAGGCTGAAGTCTCTCAGTAGCAGACGTTCACCACCAAGTGCCGCCAGACACCCATGAAGTGTATTCAACCTCCCGCAGCTCTCTTATCCATCCCCATTATCCTGGCTGTGCTGCTCCGGTATTTACAAGCACTGGATGACTCGTTCAGCTTTAACAAGGGGATGCAGGGAGACAAATTGTCGTATGTACATGAAGTTTTTCCACGTAAAAAAAAAACACTTAACATGGAATTTTTGGCTTTGATGCAACACCAACCCCCTTTATTACCCCCCAAATCACCCTGTGTTTACAAGTCATACACAGCCTAAGAAAGAGACGTTAACTACTTACAGCAACAGTAAACCTCTATTTAGCTTTCACAGAGGGTTAGTTCTTGAATCCATATGTACAGTTAGTTTCCCACAGAAGCTTCTGGTTATATGTGATCCATGTCCTATTGTTATTAATAAGTGTTGTTTCATTTTAGATTCTTCATCCCTAGATGGATGGTGATGATTACAGTCACATCACTGACACTACTTTAGCTACTTCCCAAGGAGATTTCTTATTTCTTTTAGGTATTCTTTCAGGTACTTTATTTCATAGTGAGCAGAGAGAGGAGGGATAACATGTGACAAAGGTCTAGTCAGACTTAAACTTGGGGATGTTATAATTATATGTTTGGCGTGTTCGTCCTGTGGGCTACCAGGATGCCCCGAGTGTCTTATTTCTGATTTGTATTGTAAATTTTACCTGTGTTTTACCTTGTTCCAGACCTCAAGTCTTAAATGAAGACCGTGTCATGTAATCCACCTCTTTTTCGTTTTGCTCATAGCTCGCATAAAGAGCTGCATTGTCACTACATAACAGTGCCAATAATATTTTGTTATGTGATTTTATTATGATGTCTTCACATTTTACATGACATTTTTGGCTTGTAATGATTTTATATACTGTTTATAGCTTTGTGATACGTTCTTGCTTCACACGTGTTTTTCACAACAATGTTGTGTGCTTTTTTTAATTAACCGTTGAAGCCGGGTGACAACATTTTTATGAGATGTGATGGAAAAGAAGTAAATCAAGTTTTCAGCAACAATTCTTTATGCTACACTGCTGTAATGATTTCTGTTAACAAATTTGTCTTCATGGTGATGACATTCAAAATCAGGTTAACAGTTGTGAAGTTATTTTGATTATCCTCTTGTTGCTCATCTCGAGGCACAGATATCATCTGTCATCAAATATCCAAACAGCCAGGGTCAGTTTGAAAAAGGAAGGCGCTTGTCTCTTTAAAACATTAAAGTAACCGCAGTACATTCATATTTACAACATAAAGTCACCTCAGTGTTTGATTCACTCAGTGTATCACTCCAAAACCTCAGACGCACTTAGATAATGAGGGACACATAAACATGTGTTGTGCTAATTCTTGCGAGGGGGTGACCCTACGGGGCTGAGAAGTGGTTCAGTTCACGCTCAACTGTCATAAGATTAGAGGGTGGTTCAGATGGAAATCCAAGACGCAACCTGATCATCGTCGGCAGTGAAGGCAGAGTGGGGAGTCCACTGTGGACGACGTGACGACAAGACAAACTCGGCAGAAGGTCTCCAAGAACATGTTTATACCAGGTGCCTACAAGCTGCTGCCAGGGTTTAGTTCCCCACGGCTCGACGCTGTAACTGCTGCCCTGCAATACACAAACGACATGAGCCATTGTGACAAACACACACACACACACTGCACGTATCGTTGCACATTTGCACTCATGCATACAGATACACACACACACACACACACAATATTTACATACTTGTCTTAACACTGGTCATGCAGGTAAAGAAACCACGCACATCTAAATAAACACTTTCACGAACACACTCTGATACACACACACACACACACACACACACACACAATCTTATTACCTCTGTAGGAGCAGGCATGGGGTTTTAGAGATCAAAGCAGGACAGGGTGTAATTTGGTATCTGCGTTTGTTACATGCCCATGCTCTGGATTCACATCAAAGGCATGAGCCACACTCCAGCTCTGCCCTGGCATCCTCAGGATGGTATCACACCAGTGATATTGCTGCTGTTTCCTGTCTTTGGCTGTGAGTGTGTGTCTGTATTCGTGCGTAAATGCATATGTGTGTGTCTGTATGCATGTAAATTGCACTGATTTGTGTCTATATATGTACTTGTGTATGCACAAGGTTGTGACTGCAAGAGAGAGAGTGTGTGTCTGTGTGTGTGTGTTTAGGATAGGTGAGAAAGTGGTTAAACAGCTGAGACAGAGAGGCCATTGTCTGCTGAGGGAAGGTAAGAGCCAGCCATGTGGCAGAGAGATAGGAGGAAGTTGCTCGCAGTCTAGTACTCAAGGGTTTTTATTTTAGGGGTTTATCTGTTTTTTCTTGCCATTTTATTTCACAAAACTGATCAAAAATCAAGAGCCAGATTACGACCTAGAGTGTCATCGTACTGAGCTGCCATGGTGACCCCAGTACCGCTCAGGAAGTGTTTAGTTGTTGGTTAATGTTCAATTTTCTAAGCTTCATTGCTTGAATTCTTAACATTTCCACAAATAAGTGAATTCCTGCAGGCCGGTCCAACAGAAACAGAGCGTGTGTGCATGATGTTCTTCCCCACTGAGGCCCAATAGGCAGTTTCCATGGCGCCCAGACCTCAGACCTCTTCCACTGCCAGGGGCTGGACAACGTCATGGATAGAGCTGAATCAGACACACACACACACATGCCAACAGTCCCACACTCTTAGTCCTTGTCCTATCTCTGCACCACGTTTGGTCTCTTTACTGCAAAAAATCATCTGTCTAAGTCGTTTAATCTCATGTTCAGACTTCAATATTTATTTTTCTTTCAGTGAGAAAAAAAATGGCTGCCGGTGGGGCCAAGTAATGCCTCTAGTTCCCCGTATAACCCCATGTTTTGGGAATTTTCAATAAAAGAGTATCAATATCTCAAACCACAACTGCACGGCACAAGAATCAAGAACATGACATGTTTGCACAGATTTCCTGACACAAGTTGATTTGCATTTGAAGCAGGGGAAATGATCTCACCACATTATTGCAGGAGATTTTGCAGATCATCCTGAAAAAGAAATACATTTTTGCTAAATAAATAAATAAATTCCTTTGAAAAGCTGGATTAAAAACTCAGCAAAGTGGGCGACTGCAAAGGGGCCCTAGACGCCCGTGATTCCCAGAAGCCCCAGGTTTACTCTATAATGTAACTTCATTAATTACAGATTTTCTGAGGAATTTGCACCATTAAAGAGCAATGTCAACTAAGAAGGTTCCTTAATTTCTTAATTTTGTTGCCCTTGTTTAAGACCTTCGATATTCTTCTTTATGTTGTGTTCACATGGTGAATATTCCTACAAATAGTAGAGTTGTATGAAATTGTTTCAAAGTACTTGACACACAGAAAACCTACAGCCAGGTAATATTATTCTAGCACAGGAATACCAGTTATCTATGTGTCTATTTCAGCCATTTCTCCGTTACTTTTAGCAAACTGTTTAGACATCTCTAACTAGTTTTCGTGCTCTCTCTCAGTTAAAATACATAGTGTTCAGGTGTTACAGATGACTTAATATGTGGCTATTTTCTATGAACCAAGACATAATAAAAACATTTATTTCCATTAGCTGAGATGCTCTACAATCTTTCCACATACCCCCTGGCAAATGCAGTGCAGAGAGTATAGGCCTGATCTAGCCTGTTTCCAAACCTCTGATTTGTTCTGATTATTAGGCTGGGACTACACCAAACTCTTAAAACAGTTATCCTACTTAACTTTCACGGTTTACTCATTTCCACGATCAGCACTCCCTCTGTTCACCTGTCACTAGGAATAAAGTTCTCTCCCACAAGTAGAAAATCCCAAGGAAACAGCTTAAAGTTCAAAAAGTTACAGCGTCCTGAAACCCGAGTTGGCCGGAGTGTAAAGCTTTCTGATGTTCCTCACCCCTCCAGTGCAGGGTGATTGAAGATCAGACGAAGGGAGAGGGATATAATGATACAGAATACTGTATCAGGGAAACACTTTACAACCCCTCATCCTGAACTGTGAAGGAAAGAAACAGTTGTGGTGCATGTGTTAATGTACTTTAATTACAGTACACCATGCAGCCTCGGGGGTCACTGACCGAGCGGGTTTTTGACATCTGTGTTTGTATGTGTGTGTGTGTGTGTGTGTGTGTGTGTGTGTGTGTCAGTGAATGGCAGAAGGGCTCAGAAGCAGGTATAAAAGCACTCAGTTCCACAGTGCTGGATGACAGTGACACAAAAACAGAAATATAAGCTGTGAGGTGGTGTTAGTTTCTAAGCGTGTATCCAGTTTGATTTAATTAGCTGGTACTTATTGCATTCTTTGTTAGCGGTGTAATATGACTGACAGTTGGCGCGGCAGGCAGTCTGGACCAAATCCAAGTCCATCTCTGCTGTTAGAGTGTGTGTGTGTGTGTGTGTGTGTGTGTGTGTGTGTGTGTGTGTGTGTGTGTGTGTGTGTGTGTGTTCCCAGACTCTGTAGCCTGCCTCTTCTAGTCTGTCACTGTTTCAAAATCTCAATATCACTCTCTGTGTCTGTGTGTGTGTGTGTGTGTGTCCCTAAATTCAGTCCTATCACACCATCCCTGGACATCTGGGGCGTGTTGATACACAGCTGCTAATAAAATTCTGCAAGCTGTTTCTGTACTAAAGAAAAGTGCTGGCTGTTTATGAACTAGCTGTTTTTTGTTGAAAGACAAAAGGTCGAGTCTGTTTATCCCTGAAAAGAGACCAAACCAACTAGCCCTCATACTATGACTAAACCATGTGATATTTCCTCGCAGGTACTCTTCTCACCATGACTCATTTGGTCCCTGTACACTTGGAGGAAGAGGAGGGAGAGGTATATTCAAATACTTGGCAAAAGGTTTGCGCTCCTAAAAGGATGCACCATGTCCCCTTTTTCATTCACTATGAACAGGATGTCATTCTGCAGCCGAGGTCTGGAGAGTGTCCACTTTGGTGACAGCAGCCTGGCATCTTTGCTGTTTTCAGATGATGTCATGTTTATGGTTTCATAAGCCATAGACATTGCCCCACGTGAGGGAGAAGCAGCCGTGAAGCCATAATTCACTCATATTTTGTTATGTTATGTCCAGACATTATGCTGTGGTCCACAGAGACAATAATTCTGGTAAAACTCACAGTACCATGGGTGAAGTGTTGCCAAGAGGCACATGAATGAAAAGCCTCAAAGTATCAACTTCTAGTGCCGGTTTGCAGAGACAAAGGATAGCAAGCCTTGTTGTTGTAGCCAGGTCGAACACAAGTATAATAGGTGACACGTTGAGTTGGCTCTTTTATGAGGAGATTTTTGTTTTGGCGAGTTATAGAAAATGCTTGGGAGCTAAGACAGAGAACACTGCATCATCGTCATAACAGGACACTTCTGTTATTTATATGTAATCTTTTTAAATGTTCCCTCTTTGAATTTGTGGAACTGCATGCATTATGGTTTGTCGTGTGATCGCAATTGTCAAGCAATTGTGAAAGGGTTTGTGCTCTTCTAGGCTTGTCAAGGAATAGTGGCAGGTGCATAATCAACATTCCCATCTTATGGAAAAATCACCCTCACCCCAGCAAAAAATAAAGCGGCCCCTCAGATGCAAAAAGAATCAATATTGCAATATGTTTCAAGTGACAAAATGTGCAAAAATGTGACCAAAAAAGTTAACTCAGTTACTGGAGAGAGAACCAGTCAGTTTTTGCTACAATCAGAAGGATGTGATAGTGGGATAATGTGGATAAGCTACTGTCAGGTTCATATGATGACGAAATGTTGCCATAGCTTTGCGGTGTCACTTCAACATAAAGTACTGTAGTCCAATGAGATAACAGCCAAAACCGAAGCTTAATAATGTCAGTTCCTAGATGGAAAATACAGTTTTAAACACTCTCTGCGTCCTCAGAGGTGCTACGTCTTGTTTTGACAGGGAGTACTACTTTAGGCTCTTTCTTGTTGCAGGCGATCTCTTGGCATTTAAAATCCAGCTGAGCTCAAGTTGCCAGTCCAGTAGCGACGGCCATAACGTCTGTTGAGAATACTTTCAGCGGTAACACGCCTCAAATCTAAAAACTCCACACTGTAACCTTATCGCTCTTATTTTTGACTCTGGTGAATGACGTTTTATATTCACATGTGTATGGTGGATTAATGGGTTTTATCTTGTGATGATCATGAGGTCTGTGGGCTCCCACACACAAATGCACGGGCACACACAAATATGCCAGCATAAATATCTGCCCCCAGATGTTTCTTGACATGGTCCGCTGTGACATTTGTTTATCCCTGTATGCAATGTTAACTCTCCATGCCCAGAGCTCTGCACACTGCTGTACTTTTCCACTGGAGCTCTTTTCCACTCAGTCCTTCATATGACCTCTGAACCAACACACAAATATTAAATATATTATATATATATATATATTATATTAAATATATTGCAGTTGTTTTGCATATACTTTGAATTAAAATGTTTCATTGATGAAAGTAAATATCCATCCCAGCACAGCACCATGACTGCATTATCAGACGTGCCATGGCCAGTTTCCGAAAAGTGCCATCCAAACGAGCATTCTCTCTTCATAATTATGCATGTTTCAAGACCAATGTGTACATGCCCACATAGAGAAGAGTGACATTGGGCAACTAAAAGGAAAACATCTGTGTGGGAGGACGATCGATGTGTAGGGGCTTTAACAAATCATTGGTTTGCTGCCAGATTTTGAAGGAAAAGTAAGATTTATTACAACTTGGGATTTACTTTTGTTCCATTGGTTATGATGAAGTTATACTTGATTACTGCTGACAGGATTTGCTGAGAAGATGTGTAAAATTACAACCCTGTATACTTGCTGTAAAACTCATGATTTTCCATTGTAATGAGGGATTTTTGGACAGTGTGGGTGCCCTTGTTTCAAGTTCTAGTCCAATCTACCGAAACAGTCGGCATATGTGATTGCCTGACTATGAAAATAATAGTGATCCTTTCAGTATTTTCTCTGTTCTGGACCGTTTTCAGTGCGGCGGTTCCGTGGTCCCTGAGTGTGATTCGGGTACAGGTCCAGTCCACCGAGCTTTCTTAGGAGTCCTGCAGCAGATCTCATCTCCAGAAAAAGATTATCCAAAGTCATCTCCAGTTCTCCACCACCAGCAGCGTCTAGACTCCACCGAGGGAAAGCTCCTATTCTGGCCTCATGGTAAATGAACAAGACCTCTTTTGCACCTCTTCAGAAATGTCTTTTGCCATTAAAATTGTATCAATAACAACTTCTAATGTTTCTTTTTTAATCTCTCCTGTTTGAAATTCTGCAGCCACTCCTTGCTCCTATAGGTGAGAGTCCTGCAAACAGCTGCTCTGGGTCACATGCTTTGTCAGATTGTTAACACATAATAAGCCCTCGCACTCTTGTAAACATCAAAGACTGTCCTCTCTTTCGATGTCATTGCAGTGTCCCTGCTGTTGCTGCTTTGAACACATATACCATTATTACTGCTGCTGCCAGGAGATTGAGAATTTCTTGGAAGACGTGTATATCATACCCATGCAAAAAGGCGCACGCACAATAAACATACACACTTATTCACACACACACACACACACACACACACACGTACACACACATGTACACACACATGTATATATGCAGCCAAGGCCCTGAAATGTCTGAAAAGAACCCTTTGATGGTGCGGCCTTCACTCCTCATTTGCCGTTTGAGTTGGCATTGGCAGAGTTCTCCCGAGGTCCCCTGGCCCCCACGCACACACACACACACACACACACACACACACACACCCCTGAAAGCCTCATGGAGCCTGCAGGGAGTCAAACTGCTCTCACCTGTTGTCTCTGGCAGCCTAAGAGGGGACGATTAGCACCCAGCACTGACAATATGCTCTTTGTTCCCCTCTTTCTCTCACTCTCCCTCTCTGCCATCTCATACTCACAGTCTGTCGCTTCTGCCACTGCTCATTTCTCCCTCTGCCCGGCCGCCTGTCTTCCTCTGTTTCTCGATGTCTATGTGTCCATCTTGCCCGCTTCCGCTTTCTGTGGGGGGGGGGGCGCCGGCCGCGGGGGGGGGGGGGGGGGGGGGGGGGGGGGGGGGG
>JAVQJF010129756.1:0-17333 GCA_036023855.1 Gadopsis marmoratus
CCCCCACCGCCCGCCCGAGAGAGAGAGAGAGAGAGAGAGAGAGAAGAAAATGGAGAGGGAGAGAAGACAGAGCGAGAGGAAGAGGAGTGGGAGGGTAGAAGGGGACCAAATGCAGAGTGCTGAGAGGTGGCAGGGAAGCTGTCGGTAAATGGATCATTAGAAAAGCGCAGCTCAAGGACAATTTATATTTTATCAATGCGGCAAAATTACATTATTGCTCACACACGCAATCATACTGCCCACACTCAAGATTGAGACCTGGAGGGGAGGGGTGATGGGAGAAAAAAGAAAGGCAACAGATAGACAGAAGGAAGATGTATGTGTGTGGGGTCAGGAGGGGGGGGAATAAAAAAAACAAAGACAAGGGAGAGCAGGGGAGATGTTGAGAAGAAAAGTGACATGAAATTATTTGAAAGTCATTGATACGGGATGTTCCCAGAACGGACAGCGTGTTTTTTTTTGTTTTATAGTGTGTGAGCCTCTGTGTGTGTGTGTGTGTTTGTAATCTATTACAGATCTCCTGCAGCGGATGAAATTACCTCCATGTTTTACTCAGTCGCAGCAATCAGGCACAAAAATGCAATGCACATGTAGATAAGACGGGCGCTGGCTTTCAAATGTGCACACACACAAACTCGCTGCAGCACTGCAGTGCGCACACACACGCACGCACGCACGCACGCGCGGATCAAAATACATTCAGCCTTGACTCAGAGCTCTTTCACGTTAAGCTATTTCACTGTAATGTTCAGTACAAACGTAAACATACACATTCAGACCTTTCTGAACGGCTGCGCCAACTGTAAATACCCAGATATCATCTGAACAATATGGTTGTGCTGTAACATGACACTTATCTTAACGTTTAAAGTTTAGTAAATGATGGCGATGGATGCAAACATTAAGGAATGAGGCAGGCGATTTTCTACATCGTTATTGTCAATACATTCCATAAAAAGACCAAAATGTGTAAGTCGTCTCTCAGTGCCTTCAGACTTCCTGCAGGTTTGAGCTAAACGCCTCCCATATGCAGATGCACGTTGAGCAGAGCTCATTGGTTAGATGTGTCTGCAGCGGGAACGTCAATAAATGCAAACAGCTCTGTGAGATTTTAGCAGAAAACGCAACAAGTTTACCAACTTACATCCTGGTTCATAGCCTAACAAACGAACTATAGCTCTGAAAACGTCCTCAATCCCAAAGCCATGCATTCCTGCTGAAGATGTACATCTTCCAATATAGGACAAAATTCTATATTTGCATCAACAGTTAACAGCTGGCCACTTCAAATTTTAGCAAACTTTATAAAGAAGAAGGAATTGCGCATATGTGGGGGACCATCTTCAGCTGTCGATTAATACATACTTGGTGACTACCCTTTACATCAGAAGGATAGTGTATCTGGGATAAAATCAAAATAAACTACAGTGCCTATGTTCATTGTGATGGAGGAACATGTCAGTGTGGCTCATTGGTGTGTTTAAAGGCAACAATTTTAGTCACAGAGAAATAAGATGCACCAGGCCTAGCTGACAAGTCATATACCAAGACCACTGAGGCCCAGATTTACCTGTTTATGATCTAAAATAGTGGAAGAAAAAAAAAGCATAGCAAAGTTGCATTTAAAACTTGAGGTTGTAAGCATAATGTCTAACCAGCTCTTCTAGTAGGAGATGAAGACATTTACATTCACTGTGCAGCACTATCACCACCAGAAAGTCAATACAACAATATTAAGGTGAGACAGTGTACATACACAAACAGTGTATGTACAGAATATGCATACACTCCCACAGGTAACAGAGTGTAGGGGAGTGTAAGTCTCCTCCCTGTAATCTGAGCAGTGTGGCCCCTGGGTGTGTAATGCAGTAATATGGGGTATTATGGCCCCAGGACAGAAGGATAACTCCGTAAACCTATATTTTATAGCAGCATGAATGTGTGTATACATGCATACTGCATTTGAGGAAAGCAGTGGCATGAGTTGGATATGAATCATTTGGTGAAGACACTGGCTTGTCAGTGTTGCCAGACCAGATTAACTGATAGTAACACCTTGTAAACCGTTTTTGACAGCACAGCGACCGAGATCTGCCATAAAAACCAAACCTCCTGCCTAGATAAATAAAAAAAATACCAACCAGGCAATCTTTTGGGCAGCATAAGACATAATTTGTGGGCTCAACATCTCCCTCTTTGTATTACAAATTGTGGAATCATATCAGACAGTAAAATTTATATTTGGTAATTACAAAAGTGAGTAATGTCTGTTTTAGTTCAGTTATTATTGGTTTTCGGGTACTATGATGAGTTTTACTTCAATTTGCAGCAATGTTACTGCATCCTGTTATTAGCGTTCTCCATCATGGCATGAACGTGGCATTGCACTGTAACGTCTGTAACATTAATGATGATCATGTACGCCACTTATCACTTAAAGCAAACGACCACCAATTAATTTAGTCTGTTATTAAAGAATGGGTTACTGTAAAACATCAGACTGATATTGCTACACGTCTTGTTTAGTGGCCGTCACTGTGACTCCAACTCAGCGGAAACTTGTTGTGAACGTTAAACTCTGTAGAGTGCAGGGCGGTGCCGAGCACAGGCTTCAGAACAGTACTGGGTGTTCAGCCAGGATGCAGTCACATATTCTGCCTTTCAAACACATTTTGGGGACTACGCAGGGAAAGTGGAGGTCTTGTGTTTAGGGAAACCAAAGCATCAAACAAGACCGGTGACGATTTGATGGACTGGCAGCTCAAGAGCACAGAAGACGGTAGTTGCTTCTGGAGTGACAGAGCCAGTTACAAGTAAACATGATGATGTCTGGACAAGGTGTGGTGGTTAAAACCCACAGCTGGAGGGTGACCCAATCTTTCCGGAAGCTCCTGTCCTGTGTGCCCCCTAATCCGTGACCCTTTACAATCTACCGAGACCCTTTTCTTACCATGTCAAGAGGAAACTGGCACTGAACCACCAGTTGACACTCGGTACACTTCTATTTACAGCTGCAGCCACGGAGTTTGCTTCCTACGGACGCTTAACCTCTCAGGTGTACACTTTGCCTTCTATATGTACAGTAAACCGTGAGCACACATTCCCAAGGCTTTGCCACCAAGCAAAGAATGTACACGGTATTGTATTGTGAGGTGCAAAATAAGGCTGAAACTCAGGGAGAGAAAGCCTGGCGCAGATCAAAAACACTGCAAAGCGCAGGAACATAAAGAAAAGAGGAGAGTCAAGAATTGATTGGCGATGATTTCTTGCATCTGGGCAAAGACAGAAATAAAAGAAAGCAAAAATGGAGGCTATAATCATGTTAGTACTCCTTCCCTTGCCCCCCTCCTCTAACCCGGTCCAATCCCTCTATTTCAGCTCCCTCCATCTTCTGAGTGGTCATCTGTTGATTACACGTTATATTTACCTCTGCTGTCTCACTCTTGCGCTGCTTCACTCAGGTCCTGGCTTGCACACACACTCGCACAATTCAGGCATACATACATAAATAACATACATACATAAATATTTAATCAAATAAATAAATCACTCGGCCCAGCGGCCCTTTCTAATCAAGTGACATCAATCAGGGAGAACTATGGGTAAAGAGGCCTTGTGGCTGACGCCTACTGAGCGCGCCCAGAGCTCTGGAGTAGCGTCTATTTGAGTCCAAGGGGGGAAATATACGCTCCATGTCCCATTATAGGAGAAGGGCTATCCTTTCGTCAGCGCGCCCATTACTCCCCCTATCATTTCCCCAAATCTAAAACCTGTTTTCAATCAACACAGCCAAACGAGTGCCTGTCCAAGAGAGGGAGAGAGAGAGAGAAAGAAGAGAGAGAGAGCAAAGGAGAGAAAGCGGTAGAGATGGACAGTGAGGGTTGGGGTAGAGGGAGAGCGATTGAGGGCTCTTTCCTTCTTTCTTCCAGTGATTGGAACGTTTTGCATTCTGTATGTGTGTGTGATTGAATCCGTCTCCTAAATTAGGGCTGTCGACTCGAGGAGCTGAATGTCCTTAACCCCCTTCCAATATGCAATGCCCATACTCCGCTACTCCTGTGTGTGTGTGTGTGTCACATCATTGGGGAATGTTGAAAGTGTAGCCTGGGAAAAAGGTTTACGTTGAGCCATTGATTGCTAATGCTATGTTGTATGTGTGTTTGTGAGGAAGCATTGTTAGGACATCAAATTTCAAACTTCAATAGTAGCTCTAGTAACTTGATTTCATTTCTAACGGCGGTACAGCAAAAAAATAAATAAATAAATAAATAAAAAAACCCGGCAAAAAAAGGAAAAGAAGAATGAATAAAATATAAGATTTTAAAAAGCAGGGCTGTTTTCGGTTTGAACAAAACTTTAGAATCCTGTCACAAACAGAAACAGACATTTGAAAGTTACAGTACAGTAACGGCAGCATTAATGTGTGTGCATAGTCTTACTTCTGTCTTCAGCCTGTAGTACTTTGGCAGCTGCATAGTCCCAGTCAAAGATGAACCTGTAGAAGCAGAGCTGGTTGTACAGGGCCTTCTCGGAGTACTGTAGAGAAAACACACGCAGACCAGCACAGATTAAATCACTGGTAAAACACAAGAATCAAACGGATGAATATTATGGCAAAGACGTTGCTGTGTTGTGGAGGGTATTGAACTACAGTCAGGTCATGTCTAAATGTAGTGTGGAAAATCACTCATAATGTGAAACAGCTAACCTGATCCTACTCTCTTACACTCCCACCTTTTTTCTACGTTTGCATTATCTTCTTTCCTTTTCCTCTAATATCAATACCACATTACTCAGTACTTCAATTGAGGGTATCGGCCAATACTAAGTACCGATCCCGACTCCCCCCCCAAATTTAAAATGTGTATATCTCACAGCACAACATCCATTAGAACCAGTTTTTACTGAATGAATGTAGCTGATAGCGGAAATATTTCATTTATAATGACATTAACACAGAAGCTAGATTTAATGGGAATCAGTCGCGTCATGGCCGATTACCAATCCAATTAGTAAGATCAGCATTGGTGCTAAAACCGATCCGGCGAATCCCTACAAGAACTCAACAACCTGGTTGCGAAATGGCTGCGAATGCCATTGTGACAAGAAGTCACATTTAAATAAAATGTGATCTGGGGATCTTTTAATGGATATGGCTCAAATAAAGCCCATCAGAATCATGTCCTTTCTTTACTGAACTCTGCTGTGTTTGGTCCACCTCAGCCTGCTCGTGTTGCAGCTATCCGGAACGACAGCTGGGCTTCCACACTGCGAGCATTTCACCGCATATAAGAGTAGAAGTTAGTGTGTGTGAATGTGAAAAATGATTTAGTCGCACTGGTGATTGGCTCTGTTCCGACATGGGTTGGTAAAATTAGCTAAACTCCGGTGATAACGAATCTGTTACTCCTCCTCTGTCTTTCTTATTAGCAAATCCCAGTGTAGAAAACATTCATCTCGCTTCTCCTTTTAAGACGGTGCCGACCGTCACTGGTTCAAATGACAAATGGCACGTATGCGCCGCCGCTAATTAACGTTAATTCCATGACTAACTTGATGGGAGGCCAAAATTAAACTGTCTGTTGTCAGGTTTGTGTGCTCTCTGCAATCTCCAGAGTCTGTGCTCTGCCAAAGATCGTTCATGAGATAAAAAAAGCAACACTCTGTAACGCCTGTGACACATCATTCTTCCAGTTAAACCATCATATACTATAAAATATTTAAGCTCATCAACTTTATAGTTTTGAATCAGGGCCTTCAGTATTTGGATCAAGTAGCTATACTGTAGCTTGCAAAAAATAAGTGTGTCAAATTTAGAAGGCTACACCATATATTTCAATGTGTCAGTTTTCAACTGTGAAATCTTTGGGTTTTGGACTGTCAGCGACTGATGTGATGTCAAAACATGACATCACTTCAGGCTTAGAATTAACCAATTAACTGACAAAGTAATCGGCAGATTATCTAATAAACAAAATTATGTTAAATTGCAGCCCTAAATGCATGAACACTCCGAATGTGGAATAATAGTAAGGTTTCCTGTTCGACTAATTCTGCTGACTGCAGTATTACTCCATTCTTTCTTTTCAGACTTATTAACAGAAACACATACAGTATGTCACCACCTGTTGGATACAGTTAGCACACCAACAATGCAATTAATCCATTTCTATTTCCTGTTTCTATGAGTAAGATATTAAAGAACCATTATTGCAGTCTAATGAGAGTAGAGATCATGACAGGGCAAAACATCCAAAACAAATTAATAAGCCTCGTTTACCAGTTTGAGAAACAGGTAGAGTGAACACGACTACAAATGTGCACCCGGCTCATGAGACTATACCTCCCCTGAAAACATCTCTCTTCCTCTGTGTGACACAGTAAAGCAAGAAAACAAATTTGCTTGCTTTGTTAATCTCCACTGCAATTAACTGGAGCCACACGACAGCCTGCCAGAGAGCGAGAGAGAGAGAGTGAGAGAGAGAGAAAGAGAGAGAGAAAAAAAAGAGGAGAGACAGAGACACACGGAGAGAATGCGCAAGACAGAGGTGGGAGGGAATGAGAGGAGAGGAAAAAAACGGTGAAAGAGAGGGTAAAGATACAGAAAGAAGGGAGAGATAGAGAGAGTCAAGAGACAGTGAGGAAGAGAGAGGGAAAGAAAAGAGGGGATCAGGCTTGAAATACCCTCCCTCATAATAGTTTGTTGTGATAAGCCATTGTGAGAGAGGCATGCGAACAGTCGAGGCTGTCAATTTGATTAGCCATTATACTGCATGTTTAATTGCAGTTATTGGCTCGTCATTTCCCTGCTACGCTGGAGAGGGCACGCTAAGCCCCGACCCCACACTGCCATCAGGTGTGCGCCGAGTGCTTTATTATTACCACCAGGAAGAATCCCCTGACAATTCCTGTGTGTCAGTGTGTGTGTGTGTGTGTGTGTGAGTGAGTGAAGTGAGTTTGTGTGTGCCCATTATACCTGCCAATCGGCAATGTGCGTAATTGTAATTTCAGTTTTTACTGCTGTGGCATAATCAAGTGGCAAGAGTATCTAATGCAACTAAATGCAAACTATGTGATGTGAGTTTGAGAGTGTGTGTTTAATGGCTTTCTATGGCTGCCCACATGGCACACACAGCTGTTGACCGTTGATGCACTGCCTAGTCAACAACCAAACCATGCACATCCCATAATGGAGCCTCGGTTACGGTTGCCAAGGTTGAACAAGCACGGTCGGCACAAACACAGCACACCACTTCTTCCTCTTAAAAATAAGACACACACACACACACACACACAATCAATATAATACTGATTGTGGGCGGGCCTGTCGCTGCATACTGATTGACAGGTGTCAGAAAGGCGTGGCTAAAATGTTACAGGGTTGTTATTGAATTTAGAGCCCCTCAACCCCACCTCACTCTCTCTCACACACATACAGCAACACAAGCACACACGCTTACCTCGTCATTCAGCTCGGCGCTTTGTTCCTGCACTGACACCATTTCAATTTGCTCCACAAATCTGCAGCATTTTCAGCCTGACTGCCTAAGGAGCAAACCAGCTGTGAAATTGCCTCTCTCCCGGGAGCGTAGGACCCCCCAGCCCCCCACCTCGTACCCCTTGCTCCTTTGCCTCCCTCTTCCCCGACTCACTCCCCCGCCACCCAACCACCCATATACACACCACGCCGCATGTACACATGCACAAACACAGTTAAGCCAAAAGGAAAAGGGAAATGTGTGTGTGCGTGTGAGAGAAGAAAGAGAGCCTGGAGACAGGATGTATGGGATAAAGAAAAAAAGTAAGAAATAAGAAAAAAAGAGGCTAAATCATACAAATTGATCAAAATCACAGAGCAACAGTCTAAAATGGCTCACACAATAAAAAGAGCACTCAAGACTTCCTCAGAGTCTTAAAAACACCTGCCTCTATCTTTCAGGGGACACACACACATGCGCACACATACACACACATCTGACCTCCAAGACCTTTGCGCACCATACTGTCTCTCAAGTACACCAGTGAAGCAGTTAATGAAAAGGTAGTCAGTCAGACAATAATGTCGCTGTGTGTATGTGAGGAAAATCAAAAACGCACAGAGTTTGTAGTGGATGGGAAAGTATGAAAGCTGCAGACAAACTACATTCAAACGCCTTGACATGGATACGGCTTGGAATAAAATATCGCAGTGGCAGTGATACAAACAAGGCCTCAGCATCACACACACATTTTCTCCATACTCTTCCCCAGCTTAGCCGCAAACACGCAAAAATACCGAAGCTACAACATCCAAGCCCTCGCGCAACTGCAGCTGCAGAAGGAGACAGGGAGTGAGAAAGGGAGGGAGATGGAGAGAGACAAACATATATTTTCCCTCAGCTGTGAGGCCACAAGGCTTTAAAACTCTTGAGCTTTTTAGATGCGATGAGCGTTATTGCCGGTTGTGGTAGTCATGCCGATCAGCTTCACAAGACACCATAATGAGTCAATATATGTAAATCTTTACTAGGCAAACACGGCGGGAAACAAAGGCATTTAACTGGTGCTCTCGCCCGCAAGCCTCCAACGATTCAGCACCGGTAATTTCTCCCCATTGAAAGGCATAATTGCCTGCTATTTGAAGATATTCATGCTCAATTTTTGAAATTAATTTCAATTGGAGGGAAATGTAGAAATGTCAGCTCCAGTGAAAGGGATTTGATTTCAATTATCCTCGCTCAAAGGACTGTGATTTCCAAATACACTTAAGCAAAATTATGACAAGAATTTTTGTTCGGCAAAATTCAGTGTTTAAAGAGCGATTAGGCGATAATGGGGCAGCTTTGAGCCGGCAGTGAATGCAGCCGTCTCCCTCTGAAAGGCACTCAATTATCTTTGATTGCTCCCGCTATAATGTATCAAATAGAGATACCTGCTATTGCCGTAATTTGTGTGAAAATTAACATGCTGCAATTTCCACTAGAGGGAAAAAGGGAGCTCTAATGGGCGCCTGAGCGTACATCAATAAAACGAGGGGAGAAAAAGAGAGAGACAGAAAGGGAGGGTGAGAGGAGGAAAGAAAGAGCAAGCCAGTAGAGGAGAGAATGAGTCTAAGAGCTAAGGAGGGAGGGGAGGGGAAGAAAAAAAAAAGAAAGGAGCAGGGGAAGAATGCATTGAATAAAGGGGGGAAAGAAAAGGAAAGTCAGGACAGAGATTTGAGACACTGTGAGAAAAAATAGCCCATTTGAGTTAAGCACTCTGGAGGGAGGGAGAGGAGAGAGATGAAGAGCGAGGGAGAGGAAGAGAAAGAAATTTAATTTACTGAAAATATTACAAATTGCACCTGTGCATAACTCCCCCAAATTACCAACCAATCAAGGCAGAGTGCCTATTACTCTCCCATTACATGGAGATCAGATCACGCTCTGAATGTGTCCAGAGAGGGAGGGAGGGAGGGAGGGAGGGAGGAAAAGGAAGAGGCAGAGAGAGCAAGAGACAGAGGGATGATGGATGGAGGGAGAAGAGAGAGGCAGCACCCACAGCGATGGTAAATGTACCATGATGCACGAGAGAAAAGCGAGCGCAGAGTCACAAACAAGACGTTCCTTTACAAAAGCCCTGGCACACAAAAAAAGTGTTTTAGCCTACGGCATACACCACGAAGAAAGCCTGATTGTCTTTTGAGCTGGCGCTGATATTAGCTTGATAGTCTGTGATGATACTGGCAGAGAAAAAGGCATGAAGGGAATGGAGCCAGAGAGTCTGGCTGGATGCACAGAAATCTGATGGAGCTTCCAACAAACCAAAAACTTTACCCAAAAAAAAAAAAAGGCCTCTCAGGTGGTGGATGCTTCGTCTCCTTCCGTGGTTGTTTGAGCACAATATACCCACCACCAGCTCAAATAGCCACGAATGGCCTCTTGAGTACTTTGCATAATTGGCAGCAATTTAATATGTAAACTGCAGGGCTATTACTCTCCATGGAATGGCTTGATTCAGATAACAGTGTTACCTAATAGTGAAAAGTCAGTGTTAGCCTGATATGAATCATGTTATACCAATTCTTCTGTGAGAGAGGTCAGATGTGAGGGTCAGCAACATTTATCAGGGGCTAAATGTCTTGGCAGGGCAGATGCCTTGCTGTATTGCAAGGTGGCACAAGGTGTGTAAAGAGCCTACAGTGTGCTAGTATAAACTTTCACGACTAGTTCAGTTTTGAATAATTACTGAATAGAAACATTTGAAAACAGTTTATGTGAAAATGTTACACTTTATACAGAATTCAAACAACTGTTACGTTGTTAATACATACATAATTAAGTACATATATTTCAAAACATATTTACATTTTACTTTGTGTTTCTTTCAACCATGTTATATCATTTGTCCACTGATTTGTGTTAAAAAATATTATACTATTTTCCTGTTGTATGTTTTAATGGGAGTTTTTTCTCATCACACTTTAGGGTCTAAGGATAAAGACTATTGCACACTGTATAGATTGTAAAGCTATATGAAAAAAATTGCAAATTCATTTAATTATTATTTAGACAGCTTGGAGCTGGTATAGGCTACAAAATAGGGAATAAGAAAAATAACCTTTTACACTAAACCACAAAACAGTGTTATGGTTGGGGTTTTCAGTTGTTCCCCGAAAGGTCTGTTCCCTTATGAGATGAACAAATATATTAGTAGTTTTAGTTGACCGTCCATCGGTGCAGCGCTACAGGAGAATGGTGGCGAGTAGGAAAAATCAAGACACCACAGAAGAGGAGCCTTCTGTATTCTTGCCCAGGCTGCCTACACGATTGATTGATTTCAAATCTTGCTCTGTACTTAAATGTCACACAAGCTGAATATATGACACCATCACTGAATAAACACTATGCTTTATATTTTTGCAAACCAATTATTTTGCCTTGTGTTTTAATTGTTATGTGTCTACATTGTGTGCCACCTGTTTGTTTATTCCCTGTAGCAGCCAGTCAGCAGGTTGTATCACAGCGCTGAGACCAAACCAGCAGATTGTCAAGGACAGAGATCCTTCAACCATCACAACCCTGCTAAAACACAGGGTCAGTTTAATGTAGTCAAATGTTTATAAAAGCATAATGCATATGAATGAATTTAATTAACATGTTAATGCATCAATCAGATCGGCACATGAGAGGCTCCATGGGTGTTAGACAAGCAGACAGTACATATGACCGTGAACATGGTTTCACTGAAGCTTCTTCTACTAGTTAACTTGGCTCCTCTCCTTTGGGATCCCCTTTAACCTTAAAGGGTGCTGCATTGTACATAGCAGGCCCCCTGATAGTGGGTGACTGTTTGTAATTTGTTTTTGCAACTCTGCAGCAAAGAAAAATACTTTAACATGCATCCACTTGCTAAAAGCAGGATGGTGTTTGGGGAAAAAATTTTTTTACACTTAACAAAAAGGTATATTACCTTTCATACTGTATACACAGTACTGAGCCTGGCCACTGTACTCCTCATACTAGTTGATATTGGCTCCTCTGATATGTTGTAGATTTTGCCTGTTTCACTGATCAAGTTATAGATCATCATCATCACTCTTCATTAGATGTACATGAAAGGAATATGTTATGAGACAGTGTCGAGATCAGACAGTGTGGTTGAGGAGCAGGTGAAATAAAGAGTGAGCACAGAGAGTTAAATGTTTTATTCAGCCCGCAGTTTAAAGTGCCACGGCCTGCAGGCCCAGCAATGGCCGCCTAAGTGGCTACAGTGACAGCAGAAATTGGCCTTCTGGTTTACAACCTGTCGCCACATAGTCAGACACAGTAAAGCAGCCAGGGTGTGTGTGTGTGTGTGTGTGTGGTGTGTGTGTGTGGGGGGGGGGGGCAGATGGGAGCAGAGCACACAAGATAAAAAATTGACAAGAGAGAGTTAAGGCCGGGGTTGAGACAGGACTGGTAAGAATGGGACCGAGAAAGACGAGGACCAAAAAAAAAAATAGATTGAACCGTCACGCTTAAATTGAAAGGGAGAGTGTTTCTTTTAAATCCACTGGTCAAGCTAACAAAGCGTTCATAAGGCAGCTACCAGAGACAGACAGACAGATGCTTCTAATGGTTTAACTACCAACCAGCTCTTAGTGCCTTACAGCCACGTGAAGGCAGGCATGTGAGCGCACGGACACGCTGTCACACAAACACACAGATTGTCGGGTGACAGAGCGGCGATTACTTTTATCAGTGTGTGTGTGTGTATGTCTGTACATGGTGAAATGTGATACTAATGAGTAAAGATGTACAGCACATATGAGAGGAGAGACTTCAGCTCCATAGCACCATCACCTGGTCAAAACATACAGAATTTAACCATGTGCTTTTTGGTGTGTGTGCTCATCTCAAGCTCAGGTCAGGGTGTGTGTGTTACCCCCATTCTGTTGAGGGGAGGGCAGAGTGATGTGTGTTTAAGTGTGAATTCCTATGTTTGCGGGACTCCGCTGTGTTACCTCGGGTCTGAGAGTGGCCCTGGTGCAGGCGGGGCAGATGGGTCCGTGGCGGGAGAATGCGATGGGCAAGCGCCTGGTCCGGTTCTGGCAGGCCTGGTCCTCACACACCAACCAGCCCTACGAGAAACACAGCCGACATGTTAGTTCCACCAACTTCCAAACTTTGAAAACGTTAGTAGAGCTGCAACGCTTAGTTTATTATTCAATTAGAAGATCGACAGAAAATTAATTGGCAATTATTTTGTTAATTGATTAAGTCTTAGATGTTATGCAAAAACTTTATGCCATTAATCAGTTGTTAATCTGTGACCAGTGTGGTTTTGGCTGAGGTCATGGCTGCTCTGAAGAAGATACTAACCACTGAAAACCACAATATCAAGAAATAACATCAAAAAACACATTCTCAAATACACGCCACTATATTGACCAATTTGTTGATTTCCATGCTACAATTTTTGGAGCGTTTATCAAACTCCAATTTCCACAGTACTCCTTTGAAATAACTTTAAATTTGAGCTTTTTCATGTGATCCCTGATGTAAATAACGCAAAACGCAAACATGATTAAGGTCCATCAGACAGATGAACTGGAAGGGCTTGCATTTGAAAAAAACATTCATAGCAGCCTTTTCCACCATACACGATTACTTATTTTTAAAAATTTGTTGGTGTCGCCATTTATGTTGTTGATAAAGGTGTTTTTAAAAATTGACCAAAAGAAACTTTTGTTGCTTCAAAAACACTTTAGAAACGGTTCCTGGTAATGAGGAAATTTTGCTGAAAATTGTTGCTTCCATTTAGCCGCTCTAATTCTGCACAACAGAACTGACAAGAAAAGTAGTCGGAGGAAAGAAAAAGAGGTGTTGTTGTAAAATGAAAACAACTGCAAGGGACAGGCAAAGATAGGGACAAGAACAGAGGTTTACATGTGACTTCACATCCCACCCCGCTGTCTCTCTCTTTACATTTCAATGTATCTTCAGCTGCTGTGTGTCGGGGTCCTGCTCTGGGAGTCCTTCTCAGACAGGCAGAGCAGTGGACAGCCAAAACGGGAGTAGTTAGGACCCCCTGGGGTGAGGTAGTGACCCTGGGCAGGTGCTGTGGTCTAACCCTCTCAATCTCCCCGTATTCTTCCAGACGCCTCCACCCCCTCGGCTTCTTATGCCCTGTCATTACTAAGGGGGGGTTTAAGGGGGAGGGGGGTTAATGCCCAACTAATGACAGAGCATAAGACCCACCACCATCAATGCCTTTGCTTCTTTCCAGCATCCATCCATCCTTCCTTCCTTCCATTCACTCAAAATAAACCCCCTTAAAACCACTGCACCTGTCTTTCCGCCCACACCCCCCTCACACATACAGCCACACCGAGTTTCTCGGATTGATTTTTATGTTTGGCTTTGTCTCATCCGCTAAATTTTTTTTCTTTAAACCTGACTCCACAGTATATAAAACCCTTCTCCGCTGTCCAAAAGCCTTCAATAATCTTCCATAGTAAAGAACCAACCAGAACAAATGGAGGCTGGTTACCTGTATCTGGAATCTTTAAAGACAAATGCATATAATCACACAAATAACTTTGCTTGCAGTGCACGAACAGTGCAAATGAAAAGGATAAAAACATTTAATTATATCATTACGATGTTTATAACAAAAGCACGTATCCCTGTGAGAACCTTTTCGTGTTTTAGAACTTTGAATCACTTTGTGCGTAATTAAGCTTTGACAGTGATTAACAGCAACAAAATTAAACATTATAACACAAAACTATTGATTGAACAAGCAAGTACCCTCTTCGAGTCAATATTTAGGTACGGCACCTTTAGCCTCAATTACATACACCTATTACATTACACTATTCACTACACTATTACACACTTGGACGCTGCAATTTCCCCCCAAATTGTTCTTTCAAAATTGATATAACTGTTAACTCACATGGGGGCAGACAGCGAAGTTAACTTTTTAAAGTTCTGTCACTATGTCTTAACTGGACTGCTCCGGCTCCATCTTGGCCACTCAAGAATATTAACAGATTTTTTTTTAAGCCATTACACTGTAGGTTTGGCTTTACATTTTGGGTTGGTGCCTTGTTGGAAATGAAATAGTAGTTATTAACTAGAAATGTAAAAAAAAGTTTAAAAAAAAAGTGAAATTGTATGTGTGCCTGAAGTGCAACCGCGTGACCCTGGGCCCCCGCCCCAGAACTTGTCTGTCACTCTCTGTGTAATTCGGTACTGCCACCTCTGGCCGGAGCGTACTGAGATTAAAGTCACAATTCTGAGACACTTCTTCATCGGATCTGATTAACCTGCTAGGAGTATTGATTCAAAGTGTAGGGCCAGGTAACTTCCTGTTGTCACTAGGTGGCGCTATGACAGCGGATTAAAATTAGCATTTAGATGGCTTCGGGCTGGGGCGATCGAGAAATATGTGAAGTTTGGTGCCTCTCGGACAACGCACAGTGCAGATCCACTTCCTGTTTCACGGCGAAACGCATCAATTCCACGCCACCTCACAGGCAGCAAACACAATCATTTTATAAACAGGTCATTCATCTCAGCACCAAAACACTAAGATCCTCTGTACAAATGTCACATAAATATTTTAAGAAGAAACTACACATTATACTGTAAATGTTTTTTCTTTCGATATCATGCAACTAAACAGGAAATGTTAAGATTAGACAGGGAGGAGTGCTGCCTGTAGCCTACACACACAGCTGCACACACACACACACACACAGCCGGCCAGTCTCCTCTAAATGAAAATCAAACACACACATTCACACAAACACACACACACACACACACACACACACACACACACACACACATGTCCCAAATCAATTAGAAAGTCCCAGAGTTCACAGCTTTACCCACAAACCCCAGGTCCAGGACTAATTATCTAAACACCTTTGCAGCTTTTGTACAAAGAGCTGAACATCATGGGAAATGAGACCGCTCCAATGTCTCTGATAAAGACATATGCAGCACAATGGTTCGCGGAGGTGGGAGATAAGGAGTATGAGAGTGTGTTTTCAATGGGCGGCTGCTTGATCTGTCTTTCTTTTTTGTGTATTTCTTATGACACAAGCCATGGTACACAATGCTGTTCCCATGGGACTCACAAGAGGACACACACACACTGCATTCAGTGTGAGCAGACATATTAATCGTTTCCCATTCACAAGCATTAAAATGAATTAATAAGACACACATCAAAGACACATTCACAACTGAGAAGGCTGAAAGGAGTAAAAGCTACCCGCAATGCCCTTCTGCTCAGCTACTGTGACCCCAAATCTATCCACACAAACCACACATGCTCAGGATAAAATAAATAAATTGAGATTAAATGCAGCAGACCCGAGCAGCCACATAGGAAAGATTAAAAATGAGAAGCACACGAGAAACGAGGCAAGGGGAGAAAAAAAAAAATCTAATTGAGGAGCGAGGGTGGGGGTGTACAGTCGGACGTGAGAGAATAAAGGCTCATAATTGCATAATTATAGCAGTGGATACCTGACACACTGAATGCAGACGTCAAATGAGTTCCACATAATTTAACCAAACAGAGGCAAGACCAGGCCACGACAGGGCCCACCACGAAATATACCCTCTCTCTGCTTCTTATTCTTTGTCTGTTCTGTGATTTTAACACCGATATCTTCCATAACCTCTCACTCTTACAGTCTGGGCTTTCATACTTTAACATCCTCTTTAACACTGTACAACTGTTACTAGAATGGCTGCTAAGTGCTGAACTGACTGGTCTATAAATCAGTTGGTCAGTCAGTCAAAATTAATTGCCAAAATTTGTGATAATTAATGAATCATTTAAGTCACTTGTGGAGCCAAACATTGACTCAGGAGTGTTGGTGAAACAAAAGGAGCAATCTGAAGACATGGGAACCTTCCGCAATGGGAAAATGCAATGGGCATTTTTCACTAGTCCTGACATTATAGTGACTAAGCAATTGATTGATTGATAACCGACAGATTAATAGTGAAAATCATTATTCATTGCAACCCTAGTCTGAACCTTCTTTGCTCCATATGTGTTTGCCTTTGATCTATAGTTAAAGGGTAAGGTATTGCTAATTAGGGCTGCAAGTAACATTACTATCAATTAATATGCTGATTTTTCTCCATTTCAAATCGATTAATTGGTCTATAAATTGTGAGAAAATAATAATAATAATGTCATGCTCTTGGATACTGCAAGGAGTATTTTTTACTATGTCAGGAAAGAGAAAGGGTGCACATTAACATCTGAGAACCTGGAACCATCACATTTCTTCCCATTTTTACTTGTAAAGTGTCTAAAAAGATAACTTGATTTCCAAAATGATTTACTTTTGATTGACTAATTAATTTAATTAACTAACTGTTGCACCTCTGCTTAAGACATTTGGCTCTGGGAAAATGCAATGTGACAATTTTAGTAACTAAACGATTGATGAACATTGTCATTATATGTTGTCGCATTCTGAACTTTCTTCCATCTGTTCTGGGTCCGGTAAAGTTAATTAGTGCTGCAACTAAGAGTTATTGTCATTATCAATTAATCTTCAAGTAACTTTAAATTGCTTTTTTGTGCGAACAAAAGACCAAATACAAAAAATATTCACTTTACTCTCATAAAAGACTTTAATTCATAAAAAAAAAAAAAACTTTTTGGAAAAACATCTAATTAAATCAACTATCAAAAGAGTTGCAGATTAACGTTCTGTTAATCTACTAATTTATAAACCCACAAATTGTTTCAGCTGTACTGTTAATACAAACACAGTGTCACCACCCCTGTGAGATGACTCCTGTACCAGAGGAATCCACCTGCCACACACACACACACACACACACACACAC